>BQNB010013295.1:0-77451 GCA_026074375.1 Tanacetum coccineum | reverse complement strand
TAAGAATTTCTTTATCCTTCTAGAAGCTTCTTCGTCATGGGTTCGGGCTTTTATGACTAAATCAAGTTTACGATCCAACAAGATGACAACATCGCTCATAAGTTTGGTTCCAGGTGAAGCGGATACCGTTGTAAATGACTGAAGTGCGGTTTGAATAAACCTCAGAGGCTCTTTTAATGAAAGTAAGAGGAGTAAGGGGGACATAATTTGGTGCACATTTTGCAAGTTTGTCCATGATCTTTTTTTTATAAGTTTATTCAACTCGACAACACTTTGGATATATATGCAAAATTGCGTGTGATATTGTGTGTAGATATGAGAGGCAGAAGGTGTGTATAATTAGAGACATGGATCACGTTATTTATAAGGACAATGTGTATAACTATTTCTTGATATATAATATAACAAGGAAGATGTTTTTATATTATACAAAGCTTTTTGACTTTAATTTCTGAGGGTTTTAATTTTCCATGGTTTCCCAAAACGTATTTTACAATTGTAACTCTTATCAAAGAACTTCAAGTTGTTTATCTTACATCATACATGTAATGATGTACCAGCGCACGCCATTGGTGGGTGAATCGTATATTTGTGTATATGAGAATTTGTATGTTGAGGTTATTCAGATTTCAGAACGTATATATTTATTTTACCTTTATTTTAAAAGAAAAATATAAACTATATATATCTTTGAGCATTATTATATATATAGTCTACTTTAAAGGTTCGTTTGGTAGGACGAAATGAAATGTCAAATGAATAGAATAAACGACGTAATGTAATTGACAGTGTAATGTAATGATTCATTACTGTAATTAATCATGTTTGATTTGTATGATAAGACGTAATGGAATCGTTAATAAAAACACTATACCCATTGATGATAAGAAATTTATTTAATGTGGTTAGTTAATGATGCATTTTTATGTAATTTAGATTCTATTACAAGATGTAATGAAAAAAAAGTAGGGGACCCTTAAGGAATGATTTTGATGCAATAGGTCATTCCTTGTAATAAATCAATACGTTTCATAAATGTAAACAAACAACATTTTTTTATTTCATCGTAATAATCTTTTTCATTCATGCTTTGATTACAACATACCAAACACTACGTAAGTGTTTGAGTTGTTTACAGGGCGTGTTTATGAAAGAAAAAACAGTTACAACAGAGCAAATATAAGAATTTAATAAACACTGGCGGGAATTTTTGAGTTGCGGTGGCGGATAACCTGTGATTAAAGTCTAGTTACAAACACAATAACAATGATGAGCTGATCAACCGGAGAAAAACAAAAAGAAAATGATCATTGATCCGACACAGTTCACCTGTTTTTATTGGTTCCGACTGGTGCTATTCGGGTCATTTTTGGACGACTTTGATTGACTTGCATAACCGATTGCAACTACAGTGCCCAGTTGAACCCGTTGGTCCGGTCCGGTTTCAAAACCATGTGTACCATCACATGTGATTTATTAGTTTGTACAATATGTATAATAACATGTGTTTTTCATTTTGGGGGTTTTTTAAAATAACATTTATTAGTGTATTTAATTAATTTATATTTTGTGGTTTAAATGGTGTAATGTTTAATTTTTGATGTTTTAAGTTTAAAGAATTAGCTTGTACAATGTACTTATTTTCTTGTACAACAAGCTTTTAAATTTGTATTTTCTTAATTTTAAATTTTAGGTGCATTTCATGGTTAGAAGAGTGATTGCAATGTTTAATTGACTTGTACAACAAGAGCACTAACTACTATGGTTTATGAATAGGTTTAAAACATTTTGAAGAGGTTCATGAATTTGTGAGCCATAATGAGAAACCAATTTCAATCTTAGGGGGAATGAAAATGTTTAAAATCTTGAAGATGTTTATACTAGAGTCTGTTTTCTTTTTATAAATTTTACTTGTGTTTTATGATATGAAAAGCTTTAAGAATATGTTCATCGATTGTTGAAATATATATAACTAGCTTAAAGACCCGTGTAACCCCGGGTGTAGTTTAAAGAATTTTTTACTAAGTTATGTATGTAAATATGTAAGAAAAAAACAAACGTAAACATGTTCCATTCATATATGAAAAGAAATAATAAGAGCAAACGTGAATTATTTCTCACACAATTCAATTGGTAAGAATTTTAATAATAAACGTAAATACAATTTGATATCCAAGTTTGATGGCCTTGAATAAAAATAATCGTGACCGTTAATCAATCGAGCAGCGAATGTCCATTCGTCAATCACCTAATAATCAATACAAAATGTAAGTAAAAGTAGATTTTGATTAGTAATCTTGTAGAACTTTGAATACGGTAAAAAGCATGTGAGATGTATATTTGACATACCTCTTCAAAGTCATTCATAGACCATGTAGCACCTCTTTATAGACGACATTTGTAGTCGTTTTGGATATATTCCCATCTTTTTCACAAACCACAACCTTCAAACCCTTTTTGCTTGTCACTCTTGAAACAACAACGTATAGTTGTCCATACGTGAAAATAAGAAGTGGCAAGTACAACCCGACATTCAAGAGCGATTGACCTTGACTCTTATTAATAATCATTGCAAATAAAACTGAAAGAGGAAATTGTTTTCTAACGATCTTAAGCGGTAAACGTTTATCTGTCAGAGTAATTCTCAACCTCGGTATGATGACCTTCTTTCCAAAGTGCGTTCCATTTATGATTTGCGTACTATTCGGAATACTACTTTAACTATACAAACCCAAAAAAAACACTTAAGAGTATGTAGGTAAACAAATTCAAATATATAAGGCATAACAATTATTATACCTGATGTAACTGGAACACGCTTTTCCACTTCTTTTTTACCACATCCATTTTTTTGTTTCCTTTAAACATTGCAACAATATTACGAATACTACTTTAACTATACAAACAAAAAAACACTTAAAGAGTATGTAGATAAGCATTGTACTTGTTATTCGTCTCCTCATTATCGTGAAGTCCTGCAGCAACAGCAGTTCTTTTGGATGACAAACTTATGATTAACAAACAAGAATAACCTATTTAAGATATGCTTTTATATTTGAATGTGTGTTGTAACATTCCGTATTTTCAGGTCTTTTACGACGTCATCTATTTTACTAATTATTATTTTTTTCTTTCTCGTACGCGTTTACTTATATTTTTAATAGTTAAGTTAAATCGCGTAAGCTATAAATCAACAATTAGCGTAAACGGACACCCAACAAATTAAAGTTTACGTCAAGTAATCATTATATTATTTTTACAAAAGTAATAATCAACTTTTTATATTTTATTTTTATTGGTTGCGTAAAACGTTTACGTTTCGCAATAAAATACATTTAGGCATACCCGGAACCACCAAAATCAATCTACGCTTCAACAAATACCCATTATTATTTACAATGCTCAAAGTTTATAAAACTTTGCCTATGTTCACCATGTTAGCTAAATTTATCCATAAAGAACCCAACTAGATAATATACTTTATAAAGTTTTATACCTTACACTTAATATATATCTTTTATGACTTCTAGTAATACTTGATAATTAAAATAAAGTATCAAATCCTCCCTAATTTTTGTGGGATATTGCCCACCTAAGGGAACACATAGCACACAAACTACTAATTTGATTCTTGTACTACATAAGACTCATTAATGCTTAGTCTTGACTAGAAACATTGACCAAACACTTCCCTTAATTCCCTCCCTTTGTCCCAATGACTCAACCCCCCTCCTTGGACTATTTTAATGATCTTTGACTAGCCTAGTTGCTATAAGAAGAAGTGCATACAAGTATTAAGCCACACACTCTCAAAACACTTAAGAAAATCAAACCATTTTCTCTCTTTTCTCTCCTTCATGTCACGGCAACAAACACCCCTTTAAAATAATTCATACCTTGATTTTCCAAGACCATACAAGTATTACTACATCCTTCCTATGATAACCTAAGGTATTTTGAAGGTTAGGATAAGTATTTTCAAGTGTTGAAGCAAGAAAAGCAAGATTAGGGTTTCTATTAGAAAACTAGGGTTTCAAGAGTGCAAGCTTAGGTTTTATATCTAAACAAGGGTTTAGATACTTTGGTTCATCATCATACATCACTATAAGGTTACCTAAAACCCTTTATGTCTTTACATTTATCATTTTATGTGTTTATGTGTTCTATTTAGCAACATCACCATTAGGATACTTTTAAACATGAAAAACATATTTCTACTTGTGGTTATGATTTTGAACACTTTTTACATATGTTGTGTAGTTGATAATATCATGGAATAAAGGAATTATAAGTATGTTAACATGTTGGTTTAAGTGGAAAATGTTTAAGTATAAACTAGTGATTAAAAGTTAATTAAGGAAAGTTTATGATTTCATGTGAGATTAAAGATACATAGGGGCTGTTTTGATTCGTGTATAATAACAGACACTTTATGATTTAGAAAGATAGTACACTTCATGACGATTCCAAAAAGGTAAGAAACTCGAAAAACGGATTAATAACGAAAAAGATACGGTAAAAACAAGTTATACGTTAATAAACGGAGTCGTAAAAGAATTTTTATAAAAACTTTTTATAAAAATTATTCAAACAGCAAGTTTGGTATTTTTAACAAATTATACATATTTTTAGGATTCCAAAATGATAAGAATCGTAATTTTTCAATTAATAACGAACGAGTTATGAATTTCGCGAGTTTACGACAATTAATACTTTTATAAAACTATTTTTATAAAAGTTACTGTTCATGACAGAAATAATTATTTTTGTAAACCTCATAAATAAGTAGAACTTTCAATTACGAGAACGTGCTCGAAAGAATCACTAAAAACGGAGCTATAACGAATAAAATATGACGTTTACGGGTTTTACGATAATTAAAACTATAAAAATAACTTTATAACTGATGTGAACAGTAAAAAGTACTGTTCATCAGAGGGTCAAAAATATGAAAATGTCAAATTATGATAACTCGTCCTAATACGAAAGCGTGGGCATAAGAAACGTCAAAATCGGTAAAATCGCGGGCTTGAGAAACGCGAAAGTTAACGCCATTTACTAAAACGTACTTAATTATAAACGTTTTACTTAGTGAACACAATTTTACCAAAACAAATTAGATGGTGATTGAACTATATAGACCTATAGTGGTAATAAAATTAAAGTACTAGTAGTTACTAGGGAGTTCATAATGAGGCCTCTTCGGGTGGGCTTATCGACGAGTTGGTTGTATTTACGATTTAAAGTGTCCTAACTCCTCATACGTTCATGCTACACGACCTCTTAATTATATAGCCCGAACGATAGATGATGAGCTATAACACCTATAAATAATCAAAGTGATAAGTACTTATCTAACGACCTAATTGATTAGGTTTGCCTTCGGATTCCTTTCGTGACGCATTTCATTTGAATACTTGTTGATTTCCATTTCACTCAAGGTGAGTTCATAGCCCCCATTGTTCTACAATGGTTTTACAAAATCTACGGTGTGAATTACATTGCTTTTTTTACTATTGGTACACAAGTAGTTTCAAAGTGTATCCAATCTAGATTACTCGCCAGATTATTAATTGCCTAATGTACCTTATTGTCGTGAAGTCCCTATTTATCTGAACCTTAATGCTAATATATGAGCGCTAGTGTTTTATGGACTAGATCTATCGGACTGACATCCCTACCGTATACTTGGTGTCACTAGTTGAATCGGTGCATTTAAACCAATTAGATGTGTTTTATGGTTGTTGGAAGCATTCTATTTTTCTGATTGGGGGCACAAATCAAGTTAAGGCCTTTCGTGTCCATGAACCTTAGTGCAATAATAAGCTTGTTTTGACTTCTGAATGTTGTTTCAGATCTACTATTACTTTGATCTTGTGGTCCACCCCTTTTCTTACCGATAAACCTATGAATTTCACTCAACCTATGTGTTGACTTTTTAGCATGAATTTCAGGTCCTAGAGTATGAAAATGGACGGGAGCCGAGCGATATCAATGAAACTGGAATCTGTTGTTTTTTAATCTAAAGTTATGCAAACTTTTAATATCGTAAAAAAAATTAAGTCATCTTTTGGTATAAAGAATCCTTTTATGATTTAATTAAGAAGGTTTATGCCTTTTAAAACTTAAGGACCTAATGTATGAACACTGATATTTTGGCTACGCAATTCGAAATAAATACTTAGCATGAAAACGCCATTTAAGGGTCGTTTCCTAATCTTGTTTGTTGTAAACTTTGACAGTAGCACCGCCATTGTTACGCTTCCGCTGCTACCTGATTTTGGTGGGGGTGTTTACAAGTTTCATCAAACAAACTAATATTACACCGTACAAAGATCCAGAAACATAGAATTTTTCGATCAGCTAGGAGACACTTAACATTAAAGTCTTGACAGTTAGATCGCCTGATTTTACATTTATTTTTTAACCAAGAAAACGCAGAGGAAGAAGAAAGCGCGGGGAAACAATGCGAAACTATGGAACAGTAACAATAGCAAGACCCCAAGCTGACAATGGTATCGGGGTTGTTATGCCCCCAAGTTACGAAAAGGATGAACTTTTTGAACAAAGGCCAATTTTCTCAAGGAACTATGAACTAACACCTCAGCGGTTCAGATCACGAAGATGCGAACGAACTCATTGAGAAATTTCTTAAGATCATGGATTTATTCCATATTCTCTAATATTACTAATAACCAAGTGATGCTTAAGCCTTCCCCATGTCCCCCTTACCGGAGCCGCAACAGATGGCTAAGAAACAAACCACTGGTTTGATTACAACCCGTGAAGATCTGAAGACTAAAGTTTCGAACAAATATTGCCCCACCTAGCTCGTACTAGCGCAAAGAAAATGGAGGAAATCAATAACTTTCAACAAGACCGACGCAAACCTCTATCAACTTGGAACATTTAAAGAGCTCTTGATGAGTTTCCTCAACACTAATTTAACGAAGCTGCAGGAGAAGTCTTTTTCTATAAAGGAATGGAAATTTTCCAACTTTACAAATTCTTAATTCAATAGGCCATAACGAATCAAAGACTAGCCGCTGACTTGCAAAACAACCATCCAGAGAAAAGCTGAATACTCTCAAAAATGCACAATGGAACATCAAGATCAGAAAGTCTAAATACATCTGATATGATTAGCATCATACAGACACAACTAACAACCTTGGACGATAGAAATTAAAAAGGTAATTGAAAAAGTTATGCTAGCTCGAAGTAGGATGTAAACAAGCAAATGACCCGATTACAACCAAAGGATTAGCCCCACTAAAAGAAGAAGGGAAAAAAAAAGAAAAACCCTAGAACACGCTTACAAAACGCAATTGGAGGAACCTGTTCAAGAAAGGGGTATAAGCAACACTTCGGATCCTATACAGAGAACAAAACAATGCCTTTATACCTAGAACGAAGGGAAATCTATGGAAGATACCTGATCAAATTCACTGAGTAATCAACCAAGATATCACGAAGAAAACTCCAATTTAATTAAAGAAATCCGAGCTTCGACAGATGCTGCCATTCATAACCAAAGAGCATCTATTAAAACTTTAGAAATCCAAATCGGTGCAAATTGAACAAGGTTACTATAGGGAAATAGGATTTGTAAGCCCTACCCAGCATACTAAAGCAAATCCAAGAGATCAAGTACAAGTCGATTTCAACTACCATTAGAAGCTGATTCATACCGATACGCCGATGGATGCCTCCTAATTAAACGTCGTAACCACTAAAGAAGCCTACACTGATGTCGCGAACGAGACAAACGAAGGTTCCGTTTCCTCCAATACGTTTAAATGTTACTACTGTGAAGAAAAAAAGGGATCATATGGACCACAATTCTCGGATGTAACTCTAAACTTCCACGATCCATACCCCAAAAAGGAAAAAGACCCAGGGAGTTTCACTTACCTTAGCTTTAATAATAAGGTTTCTTTGATAATGGCCCTGTAGACTAGGAATCTAGCGCTAGCGTGTATAACCTCTCATGAACCTATCGCTTACATTAGGATTAGGCGAATTAGCTACAACTAAGTTGACAGTTGAATTAGCAGAAACAAGGACTGAAAAATATCCCAAAAGGAATACTAAAATACATACTAGTAGGAAATTTGGTAAATTTACTCTCCCCATAGACCTTTATAATACCTAAAAAATTAAATATACCCGAGATAATCAAAAGTGCCCTTTGAACCGTCAAAGACCATTTTTTATCTCCGCCTGTGCTCAGAATTGAAGTTTCAAAGAGAACTGATTTTTACTTTAAAGGGTCGGGGAAGAAAGGGATATGTTTTCACGAGATGTTCAACCTACTATAAGTTTAAATATAAAGTAGGGTCTTACAAGCTAAGTTTGTGAGAAAGAATAGAACTTGATTTAGAAAGCAAGGCTAATGGGAGAGACTAATTGTGTTAAATAGAATCATTAAAGACCTTTTCCATGAAGATTACATTGAATTAAATGACTAAATTAAACCATATTGAGCTTAGAGAAATGCAATAAACTGATTTTATTGCCACCATTGAGGAAGATGAGGTAATTAATGCATTAGAACTAGGGATGATGAACATAATGTGGAATTTAATGATTACCCTAGTTAGTGTGAACTATGATAAGAAGATCCAAATAGATGTGGTGCTCATAACTTAAAGTTCTCTTATCATGATAGTATATTGAATTTACACACCTGCGCTAACTTATTCTCATTATTGTATTCAATGTAGAATTGTCCAAAAAGTTCATAATTCTATAAATGAAAGAAAAGATGTGTACAAAGGGAATAAATGTTTTATGGATCCTTAATGATTTAACCTATGCTTTTGTTGGAACTTTTTATAGTGATGACGAATTTGCAGTTTTAGGAAAAAATGGATGAATATCAAGATAAAGGAATGTGGGCGATTCCTATTATTTTTGGCGAACCATATTAAGAGATTTAGAACAAAAAACAAACAGTTCGAGAGGGGATAATAACCATTTTACAATGATAAAATTTGGTTTTGAAGTAACTTACTAATGGTGCATCACATCAGAGGTTATAACCACACTAATGAGCAATGCAACAAGATCCCCCAGTTACTGAAGGTAAGTGAAAGAATCTAAGATGAGCGGTTAACTCACATCTGTACTAAAAACTTAAGGGGTAATACCAAAGGAGTATGTAATTTAGACCCCGATTAACATTCGAGAATGCGAAGAGTGGAAAAATGGCTGCACACGCGGTCACATAGCGGTGCATGAAGATGAAATAAAAGATGAATCTGAAGAAAGCCAAATTAAAGACTTCGCTGTAATACGAAAAGTGCTTCCCATAGACCAACCCGAATGTTAATTTAATTTATCGAGTCTGCTTCCAGACATCAATACGGTATCCTCTTCATTACATTGTCTGTACGTTATCAGTCATTACTTTTGATGATCACTTTAAAAAACTTTATTTACAGTTCTTGGCAGATACGTTGTATTCATAGCACATGATACGCGTATTCAACAAAACAGAGCAATGAAAATACACTCAGGCGAAGACGTGCCTGTAATAAGTTTATTGTGTATAGTTTAGAATAAATTAACATAGGTACCAGAAAGGAATAATACGTTTTTTTCCTTACATTTTATAACGGACTTTGTAAGTACAGAAATATCAACGAATATTGTGGAAAAATTTACAAATCTAGAAGATCTTGAAGTGTTGGAAGTCTGAAACTTCAAAGGCGGCTATTTCAACACAATCTTGCTAGTAAACTCAACATTGGAGAATCTACCAAGACGAAATATTTAGGGAGTTTCTCATATCTAATTCTTTTGAATTCCTATATATAATGTTTTATCTATACAAAACGAGACTTGTAGTAATTCAAGTGGGGGGATGAATTAGAATGATTGCTTGTCCCTTATTTTTTCACACTAAAATGCTAATTTTAAAAAAAAATTCAAGTCATACTTTTTATGAAATTACTTGATTACTAACCCGCCCACCATCATAACTCCTTAATAGATAATGTCAGTATTTAACCTTTACTATTTCCAAATGTCTTTAACCAAAATTCACAAATCAATGAGTTGCCGTGATGTCGTGACTTAGAACTTGGCTTGGTATAATTTAGTCTATTCAAGAACCGCAATAATGAAAACAATTGGATTTAGATGGAGTAAACTTGTTTTAAACTGGTAATTTTTAGGATTACACCCAATCGCCTACATGTTGCTTAGTAACTAACATACACTGGTTATTAACCCCCTATAAACCCTTTTCTTTACTCAACATTTAAGAGTAAAACCCCTAGAACAACCTGTACGAGCCAATCCATCCAGGAACTACATAATTATTTTGTTTGTTACACCTTAGCCTACACTGTTAGATTAAGTTTATTTTAAACATTGCTATTTGCTGTAAAGTGGAAAGTTTTTTGTATTCCTGATCTGTTTCTAAGTATTTGGTAACGGTTGGAAGATATGTGTTGCTACATTGCCAAATAAGAATGTAAATTTATAGTCAAAACTAAAACTTCATTGTTATTTTGCTACTAATGCGCAATTAATTATAGAATAATGACCAAAGAAAGAAAGGAATTATCGCAGAAAATTTCGGAATATAATGATCGTGAAAGGATGGTGAAACTACACCGAGTTTCGTAGTATGATGTTAAAAAAAATCAAAAAAATTAGAAAAAATAGCAAAAAAAGATAAAGAGAGAAGAAAATTTTGAAGATAATCGGTTTCGCAACTATACCTGAAAGAATTACACGAAGGAATCGATTAATCATTGAAACAAAATCCAACGAGTGTAGAGTATATGTATGAAAGTAGGAAGAATATTGCCGTACTAATGTTGCCCTTTTAAAGTAAGTAAAGTATGGGATGTTTTGGAAGATGAACTGTTACGGGGATACGCCAACTTAGGCATGTTGTATTTTCTGATCTAAGATCAAGAGCTTTGTAAATAGTTGTGTCTTTATCAAAGATAACTTGGAAAACTGACTTGCAACTTTTATTTTAGACTTTAATCTATTTGTTTCATACAAATTTTTATTTAACACAAAATTATTCCCATTCCTAATCAATCAACCATGGGTTTTATGTAAATGAGGATGTGATCGAGCAGTCTGCATGTCGTATATGTCCGTCGTTACGGCATGTATATCATGTCTCAGTTGGCCTTGTTTAGTTTTATTACTATTGATGAAAGTATTAGAAAGATCCATACCCGTATATTACTCTATACTATTCCAACTCTTTAGATTATTCCGAGTGAGTGAGCAAAGTCACAATGTCTTATCCATCGTACGGTTATGGTATGTGTGTCTTTGTCGCCCATCCTGGAATATTGGTATACGATAAAGATTATTTTAGAGTAATCAACCCTTTAAGTCTTTATCGACATATAACCCATATTACCTTTATTGTTTGTCCTAACTTTAAAAGATCGAATACCTTAAGCTTGTATAAGGGATTAGTTAAATTAGATTAATCTAGCGATAACAATAGTAAAAACTTGTTTGAATGTATTGAAAGATTAATGCAGAATCTAATGTAAATATTATGAGAGACTATCATTGAACAGGTAGATTATATGAACCTATAATTCAACAAGCAAAAGCTCCAATAAATACTCTCAAAGTATTAGGGTTACAAAGACCTTGAAGCTATGATAATTCTATAAATGACTCGTATCAAACTGACTCGTATTGGTGTATCTTTGTGTGGTACATCAATCCACTATGGCCGCTGTAAAGTAACCCTCCATTTATACACCCAAGGAGTCTAAACGGCTTACAAGTACTTTCCTTAAGATATCAAATCTTTTAACAAATAAGTTATACACATCTTTTACACAAATAACTCATATAAATCACATAAGCAGTACTAACTAACTCAGCAATACTAACTTCTTCACTAGCAGCATTAACTCCTTTAGCAGCATTAACTTTGTACTAACAGTAGTAACTTTTGTACTAGGCGAGGAGATAACTTACTGTAGCAGTTTTTTCTTCTAATACTCTGACAACACAAATAATCACTAAGGCAGTATTAACTTTACACTGAGCAGTACTAGTACTAACTGTGTACTAGCAGTAGTAAACACTTAGCATTTTTCTCTGAAGTTCTTAAGCAGTACTAACACAACTGATCAACATTAACTCTAATATGAGCAGCAGTTATACTATCAGCATTAAGAACGCTTTTAATCCTAATAATCCTCCTCTAAACTTGATATTCTTCTTCAAAATCATCAAGTTTCTTCATTTAAAAGCTCCATAATCACCAGGAGGATGCTTCTAAACACTTCATTGATTCTTAAGCTGTTTTGTGAGAAGTTTAAGAAGCTGATATGCCATTTCACTGAAATAATCAACCTGAAGCTTCTTGTTCAGCATATCTGTAATTGTAGATGGTGTAAAGGGATATCTCTTTTCTACTAGCATGTAAATGTACACATGTTGCATCCTCAAGGAATGTACTCCACAGGAGTCATACAACTTCCATTCCAACACTTTGTAGTCTTGTTGATTCCTCCATACTGTATCTTCAACATGTGGTTCAAACATTGTCTTCAAATATCCCCTTAACAATAAATCCAAGTCTTCCACTAGTCTTGTTGACTCATATTTAGCTTTTACCAACTTGTATAAATCTTCTAAATCTTCCCTGCTAAAACTTTTAAGCATATGACTAAAGATTCTGTACATTTGAGACTTTCCATTAGCTCTCATTATTTGATAATAGCTTTTCTTTCTTTCTTTGTGAATCTTCCAGCCAACAATACTTGGAGACTTAATAGCTAAAGGTACAACATTAAGTGCATCTTCTTCTTTATCTGGAATGACTTCCATTAGATTTTGAAGCTCTGCTGTGTCTTTATCCTCATCCACCTTTTGTTTCTTAGTACTCTCTTGTTCCAACTCTTCTCCTTCTCTCTTTGAACAATCTTCCACCAAGTATGTTCTGAAGTCAACAAATGTATTCACCCTCTTAAAAGCTCCGTCAAACATTTTTTGAATAGAATCAAAATGTTTGTTCTTCAAGTCTTTGAGCTTCTTTCCTTCCATATTTGTCAGGTAAGTACACATGATTTTTCTTTGTTGAGCTTGGGTTGGTGGTTTTTGCTCTTCTGCTCTCTTAGCTGCAAAATGCTTTCTTCTTTTCTCTAAGAGTTGTTGAAATAATGTAGCCTTTTCTGCATCAAACATCTCTTCTTGCTTCTCTGCTTGTAGTCTTTGAGCCAATTCATGATCAGCCTCAATCTTAGCCTGAATATCATCCCATTCTTCAGTCAAGGAAATATTGGCTTCATCTTTCTCCCTTGCAAGTCTCTCCTCTTCATTAAACTCAGCTTGTAATCTTTTAGCAGCTTCTTCATCAAGCATGATTTAAACTTTCTTCTTCATAGGCTTAACAGATTCTTCTATCATTATTCATTTACCCTTGTCCTGTGATTGTTGTGAAGAAATTGTTGTTGTAGGTGTACCCAGCTCAGTAATAACAATTCCTTTCCTTGGAGTTGGAATTGTAGCAGTTGTTGTTGTAGTAGCACTAACCTTTGTTGAAGCACTGGCAGCACTAACTGGTATATTTGGCTCTTTTATAACATCCCCTTTTACCTTGGGTTTTACACTTTTCAAAGCTGCAAGTGCTTAAGCCAAAGTAACTTCATCAACAGTTAAATTCACATCTTTAGCAGCAACTTCTTGTTCTGCAAACACCTCATCACCAGTTAAAGCATCCACATCAAATATCTCATTATCAGCATCATCTTGAACATTAACCAGGGTAATGTCTTCATCTGCATCAATAGCATTAATCCTCCTCCCCTGTTTGGATGCATCCTCACCCAAATCTTTTCTTCATTCTCTAGAGGATTCTACCCTAGCAGTCAAACCAACTTTGTATAATCTTTTCAATCTTAATGAATCTTAAAACTTTCTTATCTTTTCAAGCTTCTTGACCCTCCCTTTTACATAACTAGAATCTCATTAGGCTTGAGATGGTCTTTGTCTTCCTTCCAAATCAAGTAACTCTTGTTATAAAATCGGTACTAGTTCCATCAATCCTTTCGTTTAAACTATCCTTATCACTTTCGAAGTGTGTTTACCTCTTGCGGAGCAGTGAATCATTGGTATTTAGATACATTCTCAAACCATAGTTTGAGAATTATATCCCCCCCATGGTTTCTTGCACCTAGGACCTCCCACTGAAGTATTTCCTAGGGAAACTAGATTTCATTGGTGTTGCCATGGATCGAGTCCTTAGTTTATGTTAAACACACTGTCCTGCTCAGCTTCAAGCTAGAAGCATAGTGCAGCCCAGCACCAATCTGTCCCACGCAACTCCTTATGGACAAGCCTCATCCTGCAACAATGTCAAGTAAGACCACAGGCTGAGGTAACCTGAGTGTCCTTTCTCTAGTGCTTCCTAGGTGTTTTGAGTCTTTGAGGTGGAGGAGATGTTGAAAAAAGTGGGTGTGAGTTGGGGGATCAGTTGGCATGGCTGAACCTTCACCTATTTGGTTTTAGAACCAGCATAGTGGGAAACAAATCTTTCACTAGTTTTCCCAAAAAAAAAATCTTTTCCCATCCTTGTTCTCAATTTCCAAATATCTTCTTAGTGTGAGAGGGTTGCAATATAAATTTCTCTGTGACCTTGGCACTCATCAAGTTGTTTATGTCAAAACACACTTGTACAAACCTTAGATACACTTAAAATTTTCCCAGACAAATTATCCAGAGTTTTCTAACCATACTGTTCAAAAATGTATATTGAAAAGTTAAATTTCTAATTTGTAAGCTAAGCAAAAAATTAAAAACGATGCCATATTGCCCAGCTAAACTCATTCCAGTGTATTAAGTCTTTGAACTTGGGCATTGTAAAATAGTATGAATCAGAAATTTCCATTGTGGGGAAAAGAATGCCTTATAGAAAGTAAGCTTTTATGAAATCTTCTCATACCCCATCCTTGTAAGTTCTTCAAAAATGGCAGAGTTTGGTAAACAATCAATACCTTCCAGCATCTCTAGTTGAAGTATCTCTTCTAACATTTGATTCTGCGATAATTACTTCGATTACCATCAACTAGGGCATGTAACTAAACTTCCTCATTAATAGTTTTGGCCTTGACAATAGACCAGAACTGTTCGATACACAAAGTATATATAGTGGGATTAACGGTTAAAGCATACTTTATGGGGTGTGCATTTAGAAAATCCACATGATTGTACTTGTGTGGTGTATATTTTATAATTGATTCAAGTTTTTAAAAATTATATTTTGGCCGATTAATTAAAGCCAACACTTTAACGGGCCAGTGTACCCGATCGGTAGTAGTTTCGTGGTAAGTAGGAGTGTCGAACACTTAAAGCGAGGTTAAATCAATCAATTTAATTAATATCTTGGTTATCTAAATTTATGTTAATTCTATTCTTTTTAAACCTATGGTAAACTATGTCAGTCTAAATCCTAATCTACACAGGAAAGGGGGTTTTTAGCCTGAGAGACCTAGCACGGTTTAGGTTTGGTGACTATAATCAATTCCAGGCACTTTTTAAAACCACGCAAGCTAAAAAACAAAAAATAAAGAGCGGAACGACCTTATATAAGAAAAGCTATAATAAAAAACCATTAATAATCTGATTAATGTTGGTTTGTTTATTAAGTAAACAATGATTTTCTTCTTATCTGTCGAGGTGGCATATCATTCTTAAGACTTAGGTGTTAACACATCTTAAGAATCTAGACACATTAATTCTATTAAATTAAAGCATCCCATAAAGCTCTTATTTGTGATAAATCTATCTTAAGAGATTAAAGCATTGGTGATCTTGTTACACCCTAGCTCATAGTAAACTTTACCCACTTTACCGCTTTAATGGCATTTATACACTAGTGAGTCCACTTGTCCAAGCAATCACAATAGAATCAGAACGTTGACCTTGTTGAATATCTGGTCTCCTGCTAGTCAACACGATCAATAAACCATTGGCAATATCCAATTAACTATTTAAGACCGAAGCGTATCCTAGACACAGACTTAGAAGGACAATATTTGTGTAACTATAATTCTAGATGTATAAATTACTATATGGAGAGCTATCCCAGACTCTAGATCTACTTGGTCCACTTCACTAGATCTAGTTGAATGATAGGTCGCATACAAAAGCGTGTAAACAAGTATAAATTGATAAACATAAACAAGCATACAATGATAAATCAAGAAATCGAGATAAACAAATACCAAACATTGAGATCTTCATAGTAATGGCTAATACCTGAAGGGTATTAGTCCATCAAGACGTCATAAATAAATACATAGAGAAATATTGAGCCCAGGTAAACTAACGAGTTTAACGAATGATACAAAAACTGAATGATTACTAAAGTATATGGAATTACACGATGTCTTCTATGGAATTGATAACGTTGCTCAACCTCTGTCTGCTATTTTTACTCCTCTGAAATTAACTTTTATGGTTTAGGGTATCGAGAATAGATCTAGCGCACTAAAACTCATTTTTGATTTTTCTATTTATAAGGTCTGGAATTCGGTTGGATACGGCCTATCCAAGGGATTGGATACGGCGTATTGGGGATTTATTGAAGTAGGGACCACGCTTGATATCTTCCATAATATTATATTGATTCCATAGTTTGAATACGGCGTATTGAGTCTCCCTGGATACGGCGTATTGAGCTTATTCCTCTGTGGTCTTTGGTGAGTGCAGGCACGGATATGCCATATCTTCCTTGATGGATACGGCGTATTGGTCTTTAGAATAGTAATCTTCAAAATATCTTCATTTAAGCTCCAGAATGCGCGCCTTTTGCTATCTTTCACCAATTACTCCATAATTACTGCAATTCTCAAATATAAACGATTAAGTAACAATTCTTTGCAATAACTATACAAAATAGGTTAATAACATGGGATAAATGATGCTATAAAATAGACGTTATTTGATGTCATCAAATATCCCCCCACTTGAATCCTACTTGTCCTCAAGTAGCCTTTAGAAAGTTTAAAAATGTATCCCTAAGGATATTTTCCATTAAAAGCACTGTATTTTGATGCTATAACAATGACATAACCAAACACACTCACAAAAATAGTAAGATGAAAACACTCAAATCACTTACTAAAGCAATGTGATAACATGTAACAAATTCCATCGATTCGCTCGGGTCGGTGACGAGTTATTCTATTATATAAGCTTGGCAAGGATACACCTCTCTACCACTAAAGCTAAGGAGTAACAAGTTTATAAAGGTAAATATGGGTTTTTTATATGGAAAGGCGTATGGTTGATCAATCTACCAATCTTTTTATTCCAAATGGATGTAAAAAGTGCATTCCTGAACGGTTTTATCAATGAGGAGGTATACGTGGCACAACCTCCGGGATTCATTGATTTTGAAAAACCGGATCATGTTTATAAATTAAAGAAAGCTTTATATGGTCTTAAACAAGCACCCAAAGCTTGGTATGATAGATTAAAAGCTTTTCTTATTAAACATGAATATAAAATGGGAATGGTAGATAACACTCTTTTTACTAAGAAGAAAAGTTCAAATCTCATCATTGTTCAAATATATGTCGATGACATTATATTCGGTTCGACTTGTCAAGACATGTGTGATGAATTTGCCAAAATCATGCATGACGAGTTCGAGATGAGCATGATGGGTGAACTTAACTTCTTCCTTGGATTACAAATTAAACAAATGGAAGATGGTATATTCTTTAATCAATCTAAGTATATTAAAGAAATGCTTAAGAAATTTGGTCTAGAAGATTCTAAACCAATGAAAACCCCCATGTCCTCCGATACTAAACTCACGAAAGATGAAGAGTGTGAGTCGGTAGATAGTACCAAGTATCGAGGCATGATAGGTAGTTTATTATACCTAACGGCAAGTAGGCCCGATATCATGTTTAGTGTCTGCCTTTGTGCCCGCTTCCAAGAGGCTCCCAAAACCTCTCACCTTGAAGCGGTTAAGCGTATCTTCCGATACATTAAAGGCACTACGCACTTAGGATTATGGTATCCTAAGGGGACCGGCATAGAAACCGTAGTATATGCCAACTCTGATCATGCGGGAGATTATGTGGACCGAAAGAGCACTAGCGGTATTTATACGTTCGTGGGATGTTGTTTGACATCTTGGTTCTCAAAGAAACAAACCGCTCTTGCTATATCCACTACCGAAGCCAAATACGTAAGCACTGGAAAGGCATGTCAACAAGCACTATGGATGAAACAAGCTCTCATCGACTACGACGTACGACTCGACGACGTTCCCATCATGTGCGACAACAAAGGCACGATTGACCTTAGCAAAAACCCGGTGCAACATTCTCGTACCAAACACATCAAAATTCGTCACCACTTTCTTCGCGATAATGTCCAGAAAGGACATATCTCAATCGAAAAAGTGTCGTCCGTCGACAACATCACCGACATCCTAACTAAACCCCTTAAACGTGAATCGTTTAACTATCTACGTCTTGGTTTAGGAACGATGGAACACATTCCATAAACCTTATGTGTCCGCTTCTCCTTCTTCTTGTTTCGATTCTAATCCGTGTTCCAATCCGTGTCGTGACAACTTGAATACTTCATCCAAAGTACTTTAAGCATTTTTAATTCGCGAAATGCAAATTAAACTGTCACTCCTCTTTGTTAAACTTTCGTCAAAAACTCAAATCAAAAACCCTTTACTGAGGGCGGCCCCCCAGTATATTTGGTACCGCCAAGAGATATGGGACCGCCATCATCAGATCATAATATGGAACATTTGATTTTGAACCAAAACCTCAATTTTATTTTTAAATCACTCACGTTAGGGACACAATAAAATTGTTGTTATGCATTGCCAATACAACCTAAAAACGTTTTCAAACACATGCATAATGATCTCATGAACAAATTTCGAGATACATAATTCATATGTATTTTTTGACTTGTTTGGTTGAGCAAAATCAAACTATGGAGCGTTTGGGTTAACTCTTATAATTTTATATTTAGGTCGAGTTAATCGTTACTCCACATTTGTTACAATTAGGCACACACTAGAAACATTGCTCATGACAACTTACATGTGAAAAAGTAATAAAATGTGATTTCATTCTCTTCTAGGAAATCATGCCTCGCAAATCTTCTGAAGATTACAAAAATACAAGACACTATATCCCTATAATGTCACATGTATTTTGTTCTCCAATAAAAGAAAAACTAAGAAACCTTGAAGAACGTTACATTCACGAGGGTCGGGTGGTTTTTGATAACTTTACGGATCTAAACTATGTTCGGTCTTTGTTTCATTTTGTCAAGTGTGAGTGTCTTCTTGAAATCAATGAACAAGTATGTCCTCGTTTTATTCTCGAGTTTTATAGTCAATATCATCCGAGTTTCAAATGTTTGTCGAATTTGTCATTCAAAATCAACTCTTCTCCTACTCTCCTGAAGATTTTGCTCAAATTCTTGATGTTCCCTGTGAAGGAGCGTGTCTTTACCGATAGGTGGAGACTTGAGGAGTTGGCATATGGTATCCCTTCGGATGGTCCATATCAAACTAACCCTCCTTCCATCGAGGACATTATTTCGTCTATTCGAATTGATCAAGAAGGTTAAGTCCGTCGCATCCGTCATGAGGAGGAGATTGATGTTCATGATATTTAAATTCTCACTCGTGAAATCATACCAACTTTGAAACCTTTAGAGGAAATCATCCGGGAAAACGTCTTTTGTCTGGGGGTAATCTCAACTCACTTTTACCTTTAATTCTGAAGGCCACTTTGTTGTCAACTTTGTCATTCAAAACAAGTCATTCTCTCTCACTCTTGAAAGGTCAAGGCCTCTTACAACCGACATGTGGCACTACCGAACCAACTTGTCAATAGGTGTTCCGAGTAAAGGTCGTTATAAGACCACTCCTCCCTCTCCAAGTGTCATTAAGTCTTTTATTCAAATTCCTTGACAAGGTCAAGAAACTCGTACCAAAAATAATAAAACCATTGTCGTAGGTGATAACAAAATCCTAACCCGAGAGATTCATACTCATATGAAACCTTGGGTTGACATTATTTGTAAAAACGTCATTTGTCTAAGAGGACATAGGGATCATGTCTTCGCTTGTCTTTGTCGCATGCTTTATTGCACTGAGACATCTACTCCTTACAATCTAGCATTTTTCATTCTCAAAAGAATGGAAAAGACTCGAAACAAACCAAAGGAACCTTTACCTTATGGAATGCTTTTGACTAGATTGTTCAAGCATATTATGTCCATCCCTCCTAAGCTAGCATTCGATCATTACCTCTCACATGATCGAGCCATGCATCCGCTCGCTCCTCATTATGAGCGAAAGACGTGAGCGGATTGAGGCAAGAAAAGACCTCGTGAGTCAAATGCTAACTCCTCCTCAACCACTCAAAATCATCTTTCTTCATCTCTTCCACTAGACGCCATAGCTGATGAAAATGATGATGAATCATTTCATTCTAACTCTTCCTCACCTTCTCAAAATGTCTCCTCTTCATCTAGTGTTGTCCCTAGAGTCATTCAAAACCCTCCTCATGAAAGTCATTACTTGAATACCCATCTCTCCAAAACTATTATCTTCAAACACAACAACGAGATGCTCACCGGGAAGGGTTAAAGTCAATAGGACAAGCTCTCATGAACATGATGGGTGGAAAAAGGAAGTGAACATGTTGGGGAAACTACTAAGAAACTATTATTATTATTATTATTATTATTATTATCTTTCTTGATTAATACATAATCCTTCATTATTAGGACTAGTAAAGGCATGTGATAATTGAATTTGATTGGATGATTTTCCCACTTTAAATCAAATGGCTCTATGATTACAAAAAGATTATAATATGACATAGCAAAACAATGACACTATTTTCTAAATGATGTGCATCCTAGTTTAGGACCACATATTATTGCTTGTATTAGTGGATTCTTGAATTTGGTAGATGCCGAAATCACTGGACTTAAGAAAAAGGAAAAATTGGAAATTTTCATTCTTCTAGAAAATGGCCCCTTTAAATACCCAATGACCCCCTAATATATTTGGGACCGCCTGGTAATATGGGACGATCAACAGGAGGGAAAGAAAATTTCAAGTTTACCTCTTTTTCTGTATCTTTGACCCTCCTACCTTCATCCTCAAGCTGTCATTTCCCTGTTTGGCTAAACCATCTTTGGCATCCTCTTCCATCCACACCATGTTTTGCCATGTTATACTACCCTTTGCATTGTTTAAATCATCAAACTCTCACACCTTACTACCACCATCACCTTCTTTATCATATTCTTCTTCATCATCAATTTCTTGCTCAAACCACCATTTCAACTTCTCTAGAAAACCAAGAATGTCAGTTAGACAAGTATGGAAACTTAAAACATCCACTCCAAAATTATCACCTCCTTCCTAAAATGACTCACCTCCTTTTCCTCTAAGAGTTTACCAACAATCTTCTTCACCACCATCATACAATCCCTTAAGAGATCAAATGATCAACCAACTCTACAACATCTCCACCATTCTTGATTCACACACAAATCCATCCAATTCCTACATTCATGCACCACCTTCACCACCATAAAAAATTCATCCTCCTTCTCATGCTCAAGTTGAATTTCACTTAAGTTTTTGTCATTATTGTAAGTTTTCTAGACACCAATTCTGCTCTTTGAGAAATGAAGTCAACTTCATTCACTTTCTTCTAACCCGTCCCATACCTTCAACCCGTATCCCTCAAACATGTATCACCAACCCCTTCTTTTTCTCTCCTTAATTAATCATTCTCATATGATTAATCTAACTAAATAATCGACCTTTCCTCTTTTAATTATGGCATCTTCTACTTTTCAAGAGTTTACTAGTGTAGATCTATGCCTTATTATGTCTTTACAATTATCTACTTTCTATTGTAATGATTCATACAAATATTGTATGAATTTGTCTTAGCTCGTATTAGATCTAGTTTTATTTTATGATTGTATGAATGTATTAGTTGCATTTGCTATTGTATGAGTTTCTTGTTGGTTGAATGAAACTCTATTTTGGGTGACTTATATCTCATGTATTGCTTAAAGGATATTTGTCTTGCACTTGTACCTCTAACTTTGTTTTGTAGCAAACACATTTTGTAAGATCGATCCTATGGTGCCCCCAACAAGGGGGAGCTCACATCAAGGGGGAGTCTTGATATCGTCGATTTTTTTCTTCCTACAACAACTCGAAGATCATCCTTTTTGAATTCGACAAAAAGGGGAAGAAATGGAACAAAACTCATTAATAATGTGTAACTATTAATTTTATACAAAATGAGTTTATATTTTGTCATCATCAAAAAGGAGGAGATTGTTAATACAAATAATGTCAAAAACGTTATTTATATTTTTTGACCTCTCAACGTTTTGATAATAACAAAATGTAAAAACGTTTACGATAAAATTAAACGTTTACAAATTATTAATCATAAAATTCCATTTCTAAGATTAGTGATCACTTAAGGTATGAACAAACAAATCATTAAGCATGATTAGTGATCAAGAAAATATTTTTCTCTCATCCATTACATTTTTACAAAAGATTTTCACAAAATTAATTATACAAAATATTTTCTAATTAAAAGAAAAGTTTTATTAAAAACTTAAAATTTGAAAATTCACATTTACCCCCTAAAAACGAAGCTTCTTCTACACGATCAAGCCTCCCCACAAAATGACAAAAAAGGGAGCGGGGTCTAGGTGGCGGCCCCTTATAGGCCTGGAGTCCCCCTTATAAAATAATGGGAAACCCGCCAGGACCTGCCACCCAGTTTACCATTAGTTTTTTCTAGTCCTATAAATACTAGTCCACCTCTTGCCTGAAAAACATTTCTTGTTTTTTGCATGAAATGTTTTCAGTTTCTTCTTTCTCTTCTCTCTAAAAACTTCTTCTCCTCACTAAAACTCTTGATCACTAACATACATAATCTTGTTTCAAGTGATCAAATCTCTTTTCTCATCTCTTCCCCTCTTATTCAAGTGGCAGAGAAAACACTCATATTCGTCAGAAACGGAAGTGTTTAATTAGTGATCTCTCCTCTTTTATTCTAAGTACCAAACCTCTATTGTATTTATCTTGTGTATTTAATGTGATTCAGATATTGTGTAGATCCGATAGTGTAGATCTTGTGAGTGTGTATATCTTGATAATGGTATATTGGTTCTTACTAGAGGATTAGCTCAACATTTAGCTTTGTGTCGGAAAATAACGTAAGCGACATGTAAACAGTTTTCTCCGCCTAAAGGGAGCTTGTTGACATAGTGAAATCTCAAGTCGGATACTCAGGGAGTGGAGTAGGACGAAGAGGTGCTTCGTAGCCGAACCACTATAAAATCTTGGTGTCTTGGTTTGGTTGTTTCATTCCTTATCTCTTTACATTATTATTGTTGTTATCTTTTTTTAGTCTAGATAGTTATTGCTTGTTCATATTGTGAATTGGTTAAACATATAACTCGGATCTAAACATTTTTGAAAGTAAATTTTTAAAAATGTAAAACAAACATGTAAACTATTCAACCCCCCCCCCCTTCTAGTTTCTACACACTTGTAAAAACCTTGGATACATTAAAAATTTACTAGAAAGATTATCCAAGTTTCTAACCATACTATCAAAAATCAATTTTGAAAAGTGAAACTTCTGGTTTGCAGCTAAGCAGATAATGGTAAGATTCCATAGTGATGCTAACTCATTCCATGGCAGTTGTCTTTGACTTAGACACTGCAGAATAGTAATGAATTTCATAAATTTCCATTAAGGGGAGAATAATGCTTTATAAAATGTTAGCTTTTCAGAATTTTTCTCACACCCCATCAATACAAGATTTTTAAAAATAGTAGAATTTAAGAAACAATCAATACCTTCAGCATTTGATAGTTGAAGAGATCTTCTAATAGATGTTTCTGTAATGACGATCCTCTTGCCATCCACTAGGGCATGTAACTGTACTTCCCCATTGATAGTTTTGGCCACAGCAGAAGACCAGAACTGTTCAATATAGGAAACTTATATATAGTAGGATTAACCGTTAGTGCATACCTTATAGGGTGTGCATTAAGAAAATACACTATCTTCTCAAACCCTTCACGTTCAGCGGGTTTAGACAAGAACACGACCATATTGTGTGAATCAGCAAACTTTAGAGTCGCCATTGATTGTTGGGTTATTGATGATAAAATTGATTTAGGGTTCGTAATTGGAGATTATATTGAGAGATTAAAATCGATTAATTGATTTGAGTGAGTGAATTATGGAAATTATATCGATTGAAATCCACTTAATCAAAATATTATAGACAAGTACCCTGAACATCCCAGTATAGTAACCCAGCAGTAGGAACATAAGCCTAGCAACATAACTTATCCAGTATATTAACTATGTCTAGCACATAATTTTGCAGTTACAAAGCATTAACTCAAATTCCATTCCAATCAGCTTTTCCATCATCAATCTAACACTTTTCTTAGCTTTTCCTGTAAAATGTTAGTCCAAAAACCAAGAAAAATACAAGCCATAGCACTTTTCTCAACTATCACAGTGTTAATTATACCAGCAGTATTAAGTATAACTAACAGCAGAAACTCAGCAGTATATATAAACCAGCAGTTCTAATTTACTTAACCGCAAAAACACTTAATGACAATGAAATAACATACTAATTCATACAAAACTCTACAAAAAAAACAAAAGAGAGAAAAGACTTTAAAAGATTTAGCATTCCAATACTAGCAATCAAATATTAAAATCTACTTACATCAAAAGCTTTTGTAAGCAAATCTGCAACATTCTTATCAGTGTGTATTTTGATCATTTGAATCAATTTCTTTTCATTGCAATCTCTAATAAAATGATGTATGGTCTTTATATGCTTTGTTTTTTAATGAAAAACAGGATTTTTAATTATGCAAATAGTAATGTTATTATCAATAAAAGATCTTGTTATGCATAAAATTTATACCCATAATAAGTAAGTTGATTCTGAATCTAAAGCACATTGTCCACACACAGCAGCATGAAGCACAGCCACATATTCAAATTCTATTATGGAATTTGTAACCACTGTCTGTTTCTTGCACTGCCATGATATTAATCTACATCTAAGGAATTGACAACCTCCTGTTGTAGACTTCCTATCTAAGCTTGCTCCAGCATAATCACTATTAGTGTATGCTACCAAATCAAAAGGAGAATCTTTTGGATACCAAAGGCCTAATTTTGGTTGACCTTTTAAGTACCTAAAAATCCTTTTCACAGCATAAAGATGTGAAACCTTTGGATTGACTTGGTATCTAGCACAGGCACACACTGCAAACATGATGTCAGGTCTTGAAGATGTAAGATACATCAATGAACCAATCATTGACCTATACATATAACATCTCATCTTCCACCATCTCATCCTTTGAGCAGAAGGCATTAGAGTTATCCATTGGTGTGCTTTCAAGTCTTGACTTTTGTAAACCTAAATTTATTAAAAAATTTTATATCATCAACATGTTTACTCTGACTAATACTATCCATCCTTTTTCAACTTTCACTTGTAATCCCAAGAAGAATGTAAGTTCTCCCATAGAACTCATCTGAAATTTCTCATGCATCAACTTCTCAAATGCAATGCATAGCTCCTTCTTTGTTGAACCAAAGATGATATCATCCACATAAACTTGGACCAGCAAAATATCACCTTTGTACCTTTTGATGAATAAGGTCTTGTCAATTTTCCCTCTTTTGGGGTTCCCTCCAAAAGCAACATATCCTCCATCTATCTCTTTATAGTTTGTAAGATAGGACATGTTCCCTGTCATGTGCCTTGAGCATCCACTATCAATCACTCCTTGATCCTGTAAATCTATTTGTGGATTGCCCTGCACATTAGATAAGAAAATCAGTTTCTTTTGGGGACCCAAGCCATCACTGACTTGGATCTGCCTTGTGCATCAACATAATCAAACTTATTTGGGGGGGATTGATGCACTGTTGTGTTTAGAAACATGGTCTAAAACTTTAGTCTTTGGTTTCCAAACCCAACAAGCTGAGGCCTTAACAGCATTAAAATTATTTCCCTTAACAGCATTAACTACTGCTTTTGGCCTAGCAGTATTAAATTTTTTATCCCTAACAGTATTAACCCTTTGATTAATATTACTGTTTTTAAATGTTGTGTTCTTATGAATGGGCCTCTTAACAGTTGAATGTGCTGTTTTAGAAAGATATGACATTGGTCTAGCAGCATTCACTATTGTTTTTGAGTGAGCAGTATTAACTTGTCTAGCAGTATTAATTGATACTAAGCCAGACTTCATTAGTACTGCTCTTGGAACCATGTTCTTTTTAGCACAGGGGTGAGTCTTTTTAGCAAAGTTTTGATGATTCACCCTTTGAGCATTGTTCCAAACAGGTTTTACCATCCTTTGATTTTGAAACTGTTTTTGATGGTAATTGCAATCAACTTGCAAATGATCAAAGCTTCCACACACATAACATGCCTTATTAAACATCTCAAAATTGCTTCCTAGTTTTTGAGACATCATATTGTTCTAATTTCTTTGATTGCCTCTTGGACTGTGAGTGTTTTGCCTATGTTGCTCAACTTGTTTAACAATTTTCTTAGTAGTTTTCTCTTGTTGCCATATGTTTGAACAAACTCTATCTTAGCAATACAGGCTAACATTTTCTTCTCATTATTAGTTTAGAAACACATTTACTTCCTCACTATCTGACAGACCAATTTCTTCAATAATTAGGGGAATCATTATTCCTCCCTAACTACCTTAGGCTCTTCTTCACTAGACATAGCTTTACTGTTCTCAACTACAGGCTCATTAACAAACTCATCTAAACCAGTAAAAGACAAGTCAGGTGTTGGAGGCATGAAATTTCCTGTGTAGGGAGGTGGAACTGCATTATATTTTTCATAGCCTAAACCTTTCTTGCAATTATCAACAATCTGACACTCTATGAGCTTGTCTAAACTTTTAGATGCATTTTCAAATTTATCTACATTAAATTGAATGCTATCTTTTTCTTTTTGAATTTTTTCAAGCTTCTTCCTAAGCTCTCTAATAGTTATTTCTCCTACTTGAATATCCCATTTTAATCCATTAATCTTTTCTACATAAACAGGTTCATTCTTTTTATAAAATTCAAGTTTTTCTTCCACTGATTCTAAACCTGTTTTATAACCTAAAACCATTAAACTAGATTTCTCTAAATCTCTTAATAGTTGATCATTTTGAGATTTAAGTAATTTAACAGTTTCCATACAAGATTTTAAACAATTTGAATCATTGGATACCTCTGAGTCAGAACTTGAAGATGAGTAAGCCATGAGTGCATAATTAGGCCCTTTCTCTGCCTGATCACTCCAGTCATATCCACCAAGACCATCACATGACACCAAAGCTGTGGAAGTAGATGTTTCCACAGGCACACTCCTTCTTGAGCTTTCCTTGTTCTTGTTGTCTTGATTTCTTGGAGCTCTGCACTCCCTAGCAAAATGTCCCCTCTTGTGGCAGTTGTAGCACTCCACTTTGGACTTATCAAAACCAATAGTCTCATTGCCATTAACAGTAAGCTTCCTTCCTATATTCTTCAAAAACCTTCTTGCGCTCATAGTCAACATGGCCATTTGCCATCTCAAATCCATCTCTTCTATATCATTTGGATGAATTTGTTGCAAGTCCTCATGTATAAGTTGAGGACTATTTGGTTGACTAGCAAAGAATGCACAAATAACATCATCACTTAAGTTATCAATATTTGTAGAGTAAGCAACATTAACTTGAGTGCTAGAAGTAGAAACTCCATGAGCAGTATTAACTGCTTGAGCAGTATAAACTGCTCCATTAGTGCTGCTAATGTTGTTATTTGAAGAGGACACAAAAGCCATGTTCTATGTGCTTGAACTTGAGCTAGACATCCCTTTAACTTCTGGTTCATACAACTTGAGATTGTTGTAGAGATCATCCATGCTCATTGTATCAAAATCAGCTTTATTCCTCTACACAACAGCATGTGTGTTCCACTCAGATGACAAACTTCTTAATAACTTTTGATTAACATCTTCTTGTGAAAGCTTTTCATCCAAAAGCTCCAACTGACTCACAAGCTTTTGAAGCCTATCAAAAGTTTGATCAAGCATATTTGAGCTTAGAGCAGTGAAGTTTTCATATTGCTGCTTTAAGAGATTCCTTTGAGTCTTTCTTGTAGGTGCATTCTCACCAAATCTCTTTTCAATAGCTTCCAGCAACTTCTTAACATCCTTTATAGAGTTAAACTTTAATTGATGTTCATTGGGAATGCTCATCATCAAAGTACTTCTAGCTTTCACCTCTAATCTTCTCTGAGCCTTTTCTTCAGCAGTTGTAATAGGTATCACTGTCACAACACCTTCCACAGTTGTTATTTTTGGCAAGGTTGCACCATTCTCTATGACTTCGCACAGTGCATAGTCTATCATATGGATATATTGTTCAATCCTCATCCTCCAAATCTCATACTCACCAGGTTTGAGCATGGGAACTTTTGATGCGGCCACCATGTGTACAAAATCTTGATCCATATCTTTAAAAAAAAGATCTTGTGTATAAAAACAGGTTCTTCTTTTTCAAAGTTTCTTAACAAGCTCTGATACCACTTGTTGATCCCACTTCAATAGATCGAATTCCTTAAGCTTGTTTAAGGATTAGTTATATTAGATAAATTTAACACAACTACAGTAGAAACTTTGTTTGAATGTATTAAAGATTATGCGGAATCTAATATTTAATATTAAGAAGAATTATCAATGAAACAGTAATTCAATGAACATACAATTTAACAAATAAGCTCCAATATTATTAATGATAATAATACGAATACTCTTAAAGTATTAGGGTTACAAATACCTTGAAGCTAAGAATTATACGTCTAGTTGTATATCAAACTCTATGCCCTAGGACCTCCTTTTATACACCAAGGAGTCCTAGTTGGCTTACAATACTTTCCTAAGTATCTAAAATCTTTTTTATAAACAACTAATACATATCACATAAGCAGTACTAACTAGCAACATTAACTTGATATTCACTAGCAGTAGTAACTTCTAACATATTTTCACTAGCAGCATTTACTTCAGCTGAGCAGTCTTAACTTTGTACTAGCAGTAGTAACTACTTAGCATATTTTCTTTGAAGTCTCTGAGCAGTACTAACTTTAGCTGAGCAGCATTAACACAAACATGAGCAACAGTAATTCAAACAACATCAATAAGACTTTTAATCCCAACAATCATCGTGATTAGTTTCCTCAAGATCGAAAGTTTCTTCATTTATTGGCTTAATTTCGTCACTCCCCATCTTCCAGTAGTCCCACAAAGCTCCTTTAGTGAATACATCCATAGTTTTGTAGTATACAAACTTTGAGGCCAACCAGTTTTTAAACTTGGGATTAGTAGGGTCCCACTTAATTATTGGGGTGTTAACTTTTTCAGTTCGAGAAGGCAGGTAATATTTTCCAAAAAATTTGGCAGTTAAATCGACCCAACTAGTAATTGATCCTTTAATTCCATCAAACCATCTCCATGCATCTCCAACCAATGAGATTGGAAAAACAACAACTCTGAGTTTATCTTGATTAACATTGGGTAAATCAATTGGGTCAACAATTTTAATTAAGTATTCGATATGCTCGACCGCGTCTTCCCTATGAGTATTACTAAAAGCATTCTTGTGTAAATCATCAAGGAATTTTCCTTTCAGCTCATAAGCATTCTTTCCATCCACCGTAATACTTGTAATTCCAGAATAATAATCCGCTTGGTCATTAGTCACGATTTTTCTTGTTGTTGATTTTGCTTCTTTGTTTACCATCTCTTCTTTAATCAACTAGCTTTGATATGTATGACCTGTCACCAAGGTAAAAATATCAGCAGGATTTGTTCTGAAGAAAGAAAAAATAAATTAAGCACGAAATCAAACACGAAATTAAGCTTCTGTTTTAGATCATCGATACACCGTATTCAATGGAACTGAATACACCATATTAATCATTTTGAACGAATACGTTGTATTGGATAGAAAGTAGGATACGCCGTATCCAATGGAAGTGGATACGCCGTATCGATTTATCGATCATAACAGCGTATTAAAAAAACAATTAAATAACACGCAAACAATTAAACACATAAATATACAAGCAAGTATACAGATTATACATAATTACACACTAATCTAAATTAGACTAATCCTAAGGGTTAGATCTAATCGAATCTAAAAACTAAAATATCAAATAAAAATCAAGATTAATTCTTACTCCTCAGCAACGATGCCAAAAACTTGATTGTGTTGTCGTGTAGGTGTAATTTAAGCTTTCAAGTTTTAAATTTATATTTTGCCGACTTTACCTAAAACAACACTTTTCACGGGCAGTGTACCCGATCGATGGGAGTTTCGTAGTAAGTAAGTTATCGAACACTTAGAGCGAAGTTAAATCTTTCAATTTATTAATACTTTGGTTTTTCTAATCTAAGTTAGTCTAATCTATGCTAAACCTATGTTAATCCTAAATCTAATAGATAAGGATAGTTTTTCAGTCTGAGAGACTGGCACAGGTTTGGTGGTGACTAAAACCAATTCAAGACACTAAAACACACGCAAGAAAATTAACAAAAGATAAAAGTGCGGTCTAGCCAAATATAAGAAAAATGTATTAACCATTATTAATCCAATCAGAATGTCGGTTTGTTTATTAGTGCAATGATTACTTATCTCTAGGCGACATATCATTCTTAAGACTTAGGCGTTACTTCTTCCTAAGACCTAGACACGTAGAATTCTGTCACAATTAAACGCATCCGCATAAAGCATCCTTATTTTCTAATTATAATCTATCTTAGAGATTAAGGCAATGGTGATCTTGTTAAACCCTAGCTCATAGAGACTTTACCCACTTACTGCTTATTGGCGATTCATACACTAGTAGTCTACTTACCAAGTCTTTACCAATTGATTAGAACGTACTTATTGATACCAAGGTCATCTTATGGCCCAACTAAGCTCACAATCAAAGGGTGAAGATAGGTCGTTAATTGTGATCATATTGGTCTAGATGTATAAATAACTATATGGAGAGCTATCCAGGTATCTAGATTACTTGGTCCGTATCACTAGATCTAGTTGAATAATAGGTCGCATACAAAAGCACATAAACAAGTATATTGATAAACATAAACAAGCAATTCAACGATAAATTAAGAAATCAAGATAAACAAACCAAACATTAAGATCTTCAAAACAATGGCTAATACCCGAAGGTATTAGCCTTCAAACGTCATAATTAATACAAAAGTAATGATTTAGCCAAGGTAAACTAAGCGAGTTAACGAATGATACCAAAAACTAAACGATTACAAAAGTAAAAGAAATTACACGTTGTCTCTTATGGAATTAATCGCGTTGCTCGACCTCTTTTGTACTTTTCCCCTTAAAAAATCGACTTTTGTGGTTTAAGTATCGAGAATATGATTTAGCACACTTAAAACTCGTTTTTGAGTTTTCTATTTATAAGGTCTGAAGTTGGTTTTGATGCGGCGTATCCAAAGTGTTGGATACGGCGTATTGGGGTTTCTTAGAGTAGGGACCACGTTTGATATCTTCAAGAATATTTTATTCCCATATAGCTTGAATACGTCGTATTGCCTTTCCTGGATACGGTGTATTGGATCTTGTTTCCTTCGTGGTCTTTGGTGAGTGCAGGCACGGATACGCCGTATCTTCCTTGATGGATACGGCGTATTGGTCGTCAGAACAGTAATCTTCAAAATATCTTCTTTTAAGCTCCAGAATGCGTGCCTTTTAGTCAATCTTCACCAAGTACTCCATAATTACTGCAATTCTGAAATATAAACGAGTAAGTAACAATTCTTTGCAATAATTATAAAAAATGGGTTAATAACATAGGATAAATGATGCTATAAAATATCACAGTCTTGCCTATAAATAGTGGACTGTTCTCACAAACTTTTTTACCTTTTGCACCTAATTTCTTTCTGTCCCAAATCAGTTTATACATCTCACACATATTCTAAAAACCTTTGATCATTTAATCATAAGCATTTGTTTCCAAGTGATTCAAGCTTATTCCTCCAAGTGCAAGAGAAGAATACTCGTAATCGCCAAGATACGAAGTATTATAGTTTAGGTTGTGTTTACGTAACGTAGTTACGATTGTGTTGTATGTTGTAATTCATTCATATCTCTTGTGATCGTGTGTAATAGTTAGATCGGGTTGATCGTGATAGTATTTAGGTGAGGTAAATACTTGTAAGGGTGGTTAGTATTTTAGGCCTTAAAATACAAGCGTGTGGTAGATCGGTTCTAGCTAAGATTAGAACTCGACATTTGGCTTAGTGTCGGAAATTGGTGTAAGCTACTTGTGTATGGTTTTCTCCGCCTAAAGGGAGCTTGTTGACTAATGAAGTAACTCTCGAGTTGGATACTTGGGGAGTGGAGTAGGGCGAAGAGGAGCTTTGTGATCGAACCACTATAAATCATCGTGTCCGATTTGCAATTATTTTTACTTATCTCTTTACATTTATACTCGCATTAATCACTTTATATTTATACTTGCAATTGTGTGTTGTGTTGCTTATATAGTTTTGATTATGTTTGTGTCATGGATAAATGTGAATATTGTGCTTTGGTTTGTATTGTTGTGATATGATTTGGTGCTATATGTATATAACTAGTATGAACACTCTTCATATTGTGTCACGCTTAATCAGAAATTTGATACGAAACATTTTAAGTTTTTAAAAGGAAACGTATTCACCCCTCCCCCCCCCTTTACGTTTTCCACATACTTGTCCTGATTATTGACTTTATTGAGTTGAATTTGTTGTATGCATTATACTTGTCATGTTTTAAGCTTGAGCTGGCTTCATGAGCTTCATTAGTTCCTTTACCCCCCTACAAGTTGGCATTATGAATGGATCACAAATGCCAAACTAGGATAAGCAGTTGTAATGAAGAAATTTGGGAATTCCTTTAGGTAAATATGTCTTTGTTTGGAGTTCTTCACCAAATCTTTTCAAACTATCTTTAGTGGCTTCAAAGTTTATTGGTGCATATGATTCATACTGTATCACCAGTTATCAATTCTTTCTTTAACTTCTTCAAAAACTTCAATTCTTCTAGCTGATATAATTCCATGGTCCCTGATTCTTCAAAATAATTCATCATTATTTGTTCTCAGCTGTGATTGAGTCCTGGGCCTTTTTCGTTTAGCTCTTGCTCTTTCCGTTGCAAAATATTTCTTTCTTTGATTCACTAGATAAACATTTCTTTACAAAAATCTTCTCTTGTAAGTCAATTCCTAGCATATTCTTTGACAACTCTGTATGGCTTCATCTTGCTCTAATTAAATCCCAATCTTCATCTGTGTAATGTTGAGCTTCAAATTGAACTTGAGCTCTTCTTTTCTTTTGTTGCTCACTTAATTCTTCTTCTTCTGCAAGTCTTTGTGCTAGGAGAGAATCCAAGTGTACTTGTTTAGCCTCCTCTTCTTTTGTAAAGTATCCAATCTGATTGCTTCAGCAAGGCTAGCTTCCTCCTGTAGAATTTGTTCCTTAGACTTCTTAGGAGCTTCTTCAATGATCATAGGAGCTTTTCCTTCTCTTTGGCCTTTATCAGGGGAAGGAATAGACCTTTTAGTACTGCCGAAGTAAGTTCTAACTGGGTTCACTAACATACTAACTTTTATACTGCCAGTTTTAACCTTCTTCTGCAGTCCAAGCTGTGGCAATTCTATTCCCTTAATCATTTCCTTTCTTATACCTTCTTCCCTTATCAATTGATTTTGGCTTTTGAGAAGCAACCTTGGAGAGAGTTTTAGCTTCTTCTAATGTGGTAGGGCTTATATCTTCCACTTGTTCCTCCCCTGAAGCATTGATAGTAGGCTTAGAAAGGGATGTAACCAGCCATTTGTACCAAGAAAAAACTAGAGGATCAATCTTGACTTTTCCTCCCTTGAGCCTCAAGTTCTTCCTCTTCAGAGTTTGATAAAACCACATTTCTCCTTTTCAAAATCCCTTCCAGCTTCTTTACCTTCTTGACCAACTTTACAATAACACTCCCCATTGTCAGCTTGGTTTGTTTGAGATATGTTTCCAGGCTATCAATTCTTGACATCAACTGAGGAACTACTTGAAGCAAATCATCCATAGTCATCTGTCCTTGGGCCTGTTCTTGTGGGGGTGAGAAGTGTTGGTGGGTAGGAGATGGCTCCTCAAAGGTGTGCCCAATTGGTTCAGGTTTAGTTTCAGGTATAGGTGTAGGTGTAGGTATAGGTGGTGGAGATTGTACTGGTGGTGATGATGTAAATGGTACTGGAAGTGTGGATGATGATGGTTGAGATTGAGCCACAACATGATGTTCTTGACCTGCATTTGGATTAGTAGTAGCAACAAGCAACATAGTAGGCAACAAAGGTCTTGGTGTCTCTAAAACCCCTTTTCATTTCCCAAAAATCTTTTTGGTCAGGTAACAGCCAGATAAGGGTTGTGTTTGTTTTCTGTTTTTGAATATCAATAAATAGTTTGCAAAAAAACAAGGGATAATCAAAAAACTTTGTCTTGCTTTTCAAATTTGCCACCATACCATCAAAAATAAGTTTTGAAAAATTATAAACTCTGCCAGTGGATAGACAAATCAAAGCAGTAGCAATATTGCTACCAAATTGATCTCATCCACCACTTTTAGAGCTTATACAGTGCAAAAGATAGGTGGACTAAATATCTCTGTGGGGTATGAAAAGCTTTGCCAAAGGTAAAGTTCCATCAGTAGGATACCCATTTACCCCATACCCTCAAAAATTCTATCATTTGGCTACATTGTAATCCCGGAAGATCTGTAATTAAAGTCTTATTCTAATAGATGCTCTCATGTGTTTGTTATACTGTGGTATCAATAGTCGCATGTATTTCTAGAGTCCCATCAGCAATAGTGTTGGCAGTAGCAGTCTACCAAAACTGTTTTACTAGAGAATCATAGATAGTAGGATTAGAAGTTAAAGCATACCTGAGGTTGGAACCTCGTAGAAAATCCACTATCTCTGCAAACCCTGCAACTCTTCATCAGGGCTTGCGCAAAAAACCCACTGATTGTGTTTTGTCACATTATTTTAATTAGGCATGAAGTCAAAGTATCAATAAAAAGGTATGGCATGTGTACTTGGTCAAATCGTTTCTTTGATTGTGAGTGAGGTTTAGATGTGGTTTTTCACAAGACTATTGACTGTATTCGTATAAAAATTAAAGAATATTTTACTTTGCGAAGAGTGATAGCAATAAAAAAGGATAAGTATGATAAGATGTACCAAACTTTATCTATATATAGCTTCTCTGTTAACCACAATAGCGCGGTAAAAATCTGTAACGGTAACATTTAAACAGTGTTAAAGCAGAAGAAACGGTTGAACACCTTGAACATTGTCTGCCACGGTTGAGCAAGAAACTTTGTGAAGAAAGCACTCACTTTATCAGTATCTCCCTGATATCCAACAATCTTCAGAAATGGTTGAATGAACTTCATAGTTGCTGGTACAACGAATGGATTTTCTGGAGTTTCAACTAGCAGCTTAAGAGTTTAATGGAACATATCCACAATGTAAGTGATCTCCTTTTTGTCTAACGTAAATCTAATTGTCTCATTAGCATTGACAACTAGTCTGATTGTCTTCCAAAACTGTTGTAGGTATATAGTTGGAACATCTGTAGTTGGAGTCAGAGCATAACTCAAAGCATGATCAACAAGGAGTTGTCCTACAATCTTTCACTCCTTTAGACATGAGATATTATGAAGCACAACATAGTTGTTATATCTCTTAATGCCTTGATATTTTATGGTGACAAGTTGATTAGCTAGAATGATTTGTTGTTGTTAAGCCATAATGATTACTGTATGATGAAATGAAGTGATTAATGAAATGAGATAAAGATATGAAATACACATTTATATAACATTTTTGTCTCTTTCCAATCTGTCTACTTTTATATGCTCTAGCAATTCTTTTTGAGCATATTTTGATCATTTTCTTTCTCATGTGCTAATTCTTGCTTTTCCGAACACATGCCATACGCTTTATTCATATTTTTCTTTTGATCTCATTTTGTATGCTCTGGCATTTATTTTTCGAGCATACCTAGATTTGCTTTTTCGCGTATAGATTTTATCTCTTGTTTTATTTGAGTTTCCTCACCAAAAAGCAATTTGTGAAATGATACTCTTTTAAGAATAGTAAAGATATACTCTGATTTTGAAAAATACCAATTTGGAAAAAACACTTGTAGTGAAAACCATTGATGTTAAAAAAAATCCAAGAGTATAACTTTATATCCTTAAAAAAAACTTTTCAGTAAAAGAGTACCACTTTTATGACACAAAAGTATGACTTTTTGATAGAAAAATGAGATAATATATCCAAAATCACTTAAATTGTTTTCAGAGACTTTTGTTTTGAAAATCATAGTTGCAGACCACAATTCTCTAATATTTCAATCGGATGGTCACTAAGAAACTACCTTTGAACGTTTGACAACAGTCGAAACCGGATGTAACTTATACCATTTCAAAGAAATAGTCAATAGGCTACTACCTCAGTCTATAATTAAAAAAATGTCCAGAACCGGATATATCTTAGATCATTTACCCGATATCATTTAGAAAATGTGTCATGAACTAGAAATATGTTTGTAGTGTCATTTGAATCTCTGTTTGAAAAACATTATGATTTGAACCTTTGAAACATGAGAATTTGAAAAACAATCACAAACATTTGTATCACAACTTTCATTCATTTTCCACAAAGCATTTGAAGCACATTTGAATAATTGATCACTGAATGAAAATTTAGCTATCAAAATCATATTCTTATATACGATAATTGGATGGTCAGTAGATCGCTACCTCATTCCAACAATGGAAAACGTTACCGGATGCAATCTTTACCATTTGACCTATTTATCAATATAGAAATATGAATTTATAACTGAATTGATCATTGGATTTGTGAAATTCCATTTGTTTAATAGTGACGCCCATTTGAGTATTCGTAACCCAAAAATTTAGCCCATTTAGAATTTTCCAAAACCCAATAATGATAAACATTATTGAACATCCGAAACCCAATAGTTAGTCCATTTGAACATTACGAGACCCATTTAATCAGCCCAATTAAGCATTTTACGAAACCCATGAGACTTGGCCTAATTATTTACGAAACCATTTGGTTTACGAAACCGTAAATTACCATTTTAGCAAAATTGCTTTCGTATGATTGAACATTTGTTAAGAATGATTTTTGAAACAATTTTTTTATGACTAAACTGATTAATTATCATCCTTACAACACTTAAAGTCTAGTTCTTGTATCCGAAAGTCCAAGTTCATTTATACGAAACCTCTGTCGGTTACGAAACCCTTGGATTAAAGGTCCAATCTTTTTGTTTTCAGTGATTCAACCAAACAAATCATATCACTAAACACTTAATAATGTTTCGCCTAAATCAATTTAACACTATCATATCTTTTGATTTTACAAAACCCTAAATCTAGTCCGAAACCTATTTATCAATTGGTTAATACAAGATTAAAGTAATAGAAATCGAATAAGATATAAAACCATTATGTTTGATTAACAAAGAGAATCAAAAAATGATTTGGATCGTGTATGCAAGATTACGAGAGCTCAAATATGTGAGAGGATTTACGAAAGCTAAGTGGTTGCGTACGAAAGTTATGGTAGCTTTCGTATGAAACCTTTCCCTTTTATACTTACGAAAACAAGTTTGACCATTTGACAGTTTCAGTCCCTACACTTACTTTTGTAAACTTTGATAGTCCAAAATAAGTTTCATAAACTCCCCTTGGAGTTAAATCTATTTTAAGTAACCCTTTTGAGTTATTTTTGCAGTTAAAATCCCGTTATTTAACAAAAAAAAAATTACAACTCCCCCTTGAACAAATATCCATTTAAAAAGTTCTTTCATTTTGGATAAAAGTTATTCAAAAGATTGTTATTTTTGCATTTAATTTCTCATTTTTTATTTTCTGATGATGAAGTGACTAAAAAATTTATAACTCCCTCTCAATTAAATATCTAATTAAAGAATTTAATTGAGAGTTAGTTAATTTTGCAGTTTTGAACACACTTGAGAAGATTTTGATGATACAAAAATTTTATAACTCGCCCATGAATAAATTTCTAACTAAAGAACTTATTCAAGATATTGTTATTTTTGTAGTTTTTAGCACACTTGATTTTTCAAAGATAATGATTTTTTGAAAGATGAATTTCTTTTTGTGAATGAAAATGATTACAAAACACATGTTTTAGCAGTGAAATCATTTTGATGAATGAATAACTCCTCCTCAGTTCATGATACATTGATTTGCTTTGAAAGAACCACTGTTTAAAATAGCATCATGAAACTGATAAAACGAAGAAGATATGTGTTTGCATCAATAATTTATGTTGTTGTGTTTATGGATTTTTCAAATTTTTATTTGTTTTTCATTTTTGAAAAAGAAGCAACATATTTTTGATATTTTTCATTTTTAATTTTTAATTTTTGTTTTATATGTATTTACAAAAGTTTTGATGTATGATCTTTCATTTAAGAAGATAACTTTGCCAAACTTTCCAAGTCAGTTGGAGTCATACATCGCATACCAATCCTGTGAACTAAGTACTCAACCCTTTCTCTGGGAAGGGCTTTAGTAAATAGATTAGCAAGCTGGTATTCTGTCCCGATAAAGTAAAGTTCAATTGTACCTTGTTCAACATGCTCCTTGATAAAATAATATCAGATGTCGATGTGTTTAGTACGAGAATGTTGTACCGGATTATAGGATATGGCAATTGCACTCTTTGAATCACAGTACATTGGAATCTTGGTGTAACGATATCCATAATCTAGTAGTTGCGTTCACATCCAAATGACTTGTGTGCAACATGCAGATAAAGATACGTACTCCGCTTCCGCAGTTGACATAGCTGTACAATCGTGTTTTTTTGACGACCAACGGACTAACTTGTCACCCTGAAATTGAATTCCTCTAGATGTGCTCTTGCAATCATCGTGACACCCTGCATGGTCTGCATCTGAATATGCAATTAGCTCAAATCCAGAATCCTTCGAGTACCACAAACCTATGTTAATGGAGTGTTTGAGGTAATGAAAGATCATTTTGACCTCTTTGAGGTATTTCTCAGTTGGGCGTGCCTGATAACGTGCATATACAAATGTCGCAAAGGCAATATCTGGTTGACTTGCAGTTAGATACATGAGTCCCCCAATCATACTACGGTATTTGGTCTGATCAGTTGGGGTACCCTATAAATCTGTGTCGATTCTGGATGTAGCCATTGGTGTACTTATGGAATCACACCCATCCATACCATGTTTTTTAAGAAGCTCCAAAGTGTATTGTGATTGGTTAATGAAGATTCCATGGGAAGATTGATGAACCTGAAGTCGTAAGAAGAAATTCATCTCACCCATCATTGACATTTTGAAATTATCTTTCATTAGTTTTGCAAATCTGTTTGAGAAAACTGGATTTGCGGAACCAAAAATTATGTCATCGACATATATTTGAACTAATAAAATGTCATCACCGTGTCTTTTTCTGAACAGTGTTGGATCCACAATACCATTTGTGAAATGGTGGTCAATCAAGAATGAGGAAATGTTATCATACCATGCTCTGGGGGTGTGATAACTGATGATTTTCCTAGGCCATAGTATCCCAAAATACTATGACTACATACTACTATTCCATCAAATTCTATAGCAAAACTCAAATTGGACTTTTGTTGACTTCTATTACGCGAAACAGTTACGATGTAACCGACAGTCAAATATCAATTTTCTATCATAATAAATCATTTTTGATTTAAATTACTACTTTCTAAACGTTTACAGTTACGGTTGATCACTTACCGAGAATTTTCCCGCGCGCAGCGCAAAATGACACACAACGCGTACCGGCACGACAGTAAATAAACCTTATGACTAATTGTCCCTAACAATATAAAAGTAAACTCATTTGATTAAGTCACTTCATATTTCATGTGACGTTTGCATAAAACGCGAAGTTACGGGTTACGCTTCGAGTTAACATAAAACGGAAACTACACGAAATCTAAACCAATCCCGATACTAAAAAGAAACACAATAACTTTAAGTCAACCCCCTTTAACCTTTTTAAGACATCTAAATGTAGTTATAACACATACTTAATTTTGAGAAACTTTCAAGTCACGAGAATTTAGAAACTAAACACGTTCCGACATAAGACAAAATTGTCTAGGATTCTTGTTTGCCTGGTACAGACCGGACCCCATAGGGGAAACACATATCCAAGAATAATGGACCCCATAGTGATTATTGTATTGAAAAGATTGAAAATGCGGTTTTAAAACCTTGGGAAAGCAATTACAAACGAACGGGTCATGTCAAAATTTTATAAATTTTTTTTACTTAGAAAATATTTTATACAAGTATATCTTCTTAAAACCCGACAAAAGGACAAAATCACATTTTCTTAAACTATTACGTTTAAACTTAAGGAAGTAAACTAAATTAAAGATTTGTAAATATACCGCAACTATTTAATAAAAACTCAATAAAAAGAAGAAATAATAAAATATTATTATTTTAATAATCGACTAAAAGACGAAAAATACAGATTGGTCAAAAACTTCTAATGGTTAATGAAGGACATTGTAACACTCATAACGAGACCATCTTATTTAAATAACTTGGGGATCGGGTAAATAGCCAAAAAAACATATTTAATTCTCATTTCATGATTCTTAAATTCTTATTCTCGGATTCTTGTTTATTCAATCTCTAAATTCTTACTTCGCAAGTTTTTATTTCTAAATTCTTAATTCCTTATTTATAAATTCCTAAATTCTTATTTAGTAATTCTGATTGCTTTAACTCTAAATCTTAAATTTATATTTCTTAAGTTCTTATTTCTTGATCGTACATCATACACGAGTTTAAGTTCACCGAGTCAGTTTATCACTACCACACAACCAAGATACACAAAAACCCTTTTATAACAACTATACATATTTTCTTACAACCACATGAGCGCTATTTCAGTTTCATATAACATATCTCTAAAACAAAGTTCTATCATTAGGTCGTGATCGGGTACCGTTGCACGTTACTTCGTGGTCACCTATTTTCAGCTACTATCACTTCTATTTGAGGTGAGTTCTTGTAGCTCTAATTTTTAAACTATTTTTCTTTGGGGGAAAATGATACTCAAGACTATTTCAAACTATTTTCATCTGTGCTGAAACTAAATTCTATGCTTTTGGACAATGTTATGTGCCTATAATTGCGTATGTGATTACTGCTGTATATGTTTCATGCATGCTATTGGGTACATAAAAAATGCTCGGGTGCATATGCGTATGCATGCCATATGAGTACATACATATATCATTTGACGACCTATGTTAGCTCCAACTGGTAGGCCTTAGGTGCGAAGGACAAGTTCAACGTGTGGACCATTGACGAATGTTCGGGATAATCTAAATGCTATGATTTCAAATGTCTATTGGATTGCCATGATTTCAAATGTCTATTGGATTGCTATGTATACATGCTTGCACTCCGCTATTATTGCACAATTGTCCTACTCAAACTATGGCACAACAACTGGGTTTATACTCTAAACCTACGAGCTCACCAACTTTATGTTGACCTTTTCGAATATCATTTTCCGGTGATCCACATTTGAATTGAAGGTAATGGAATACAAGATTTACTAATGACCAAGATTGTTTTTCTAAAGACATAAGTTTTACTCTCATTCAAGGCTGTATTCATTATAACATTGTAAACTAAATTCTTGTAACAAATTATGGTGTAATTTATTATCTCATGCGATGTCTCTGAAACGTCGCACTTCGTGTTTCCGCCTTAGTCGGGGTGTGACAGATTGGTATTAGAGCTACAAGTTATAGAGAATGCCCGTTTTTCAAAAATAAAAACGAAAATATAACCAAACATAAGTTTTTGTAATACCCCGAACATGATAAAAGTTGACTAGCCCGAGCATTCCCTTTGTTTTTCCTAAATTACGCATAACCTGATCAACTATGCCTAATTCACAAAGGATCATGGAATGATGGAGGTAGTTTCCTTGAGTTATGTTAGGGTGAGCATAAAATCCTAAGATCACCTGAAAATGCCTTGACCATGAACGTACATGTTGCATACACATACTTTCACCTTATACCCTTGTACGAAATTCTATATGCTTGCTAGTGTCTAGATCATCATTGCTTGCTCTTACATGCTGCCTTTTGGCATTACATGTCACTTTGCATACCTGCTATATTCCTGTTATCTGACCACTACTGCCCATGTTTGCTATTCGTGTTTGCTCGGCATATCTAATATATATTGGCACAAGTACTTATGTTCTAGTTTTCTATCGATTACTATATGTAAGCAGATCTATGCTATTAATTTCGAGTATATTATTTTATAAGACTACTTATACACCTACCGTGTTATCACAGGTCGATGTCTTCCCCACCAGCCCCTATTATCACAGAGACCATTCCATCTGCTGGCGGAGCCCGAGGCTTTCCAATACCCACTCCATTTCATGATGACCCATACATGCTAGTGAGGTCAATGCTTACTCACCCACTGCTACGAACACTGAGTCCTAACTTTTGAGGATCCTTTAGAGATAGAGGAGCCCCAGCCACTATCCCCTAGATCAACACCTCTATCACTTGACTACACACCTCCTACCCCTCATACTGACGAGGAGTCAGAGCCTTCCAAAACATCAGAGACTAGTGCCACCTCACCACACTCCACTACTTCACCATCAGATCTCACTTCACCACCATCTCCCTAACACCCACCACTTACCCATACATCACCTACTCCCATACCTCCATGAGCTTTTTACTACCGCAGTACTGCACGGATAGATGTGCGTACACAGCCCACCCTATCACCTAGCATCTTAGCCAGAGTGATAAAGGCGATGATATTATCACCACCCTCATTCCGTAAGAGGTACAAATCCCCTTACGAGACCTCATCATCATCGTCATCACTGACTCTTCCTTCGCGGAAGAGATATCGGGGCACTTCTGAGCTTATAGCTGATACTAAGACTGAGTGTGATGAGTCGGAGGATGAGGGTACCGACTCAAAGAGTGAGGAGGCTGCATCTGAGGATCAGCAGCAGGCAGTCTCAGCTGAGGATACAACCGAGGACGAGCCATCGGGTTTAGGATACAGGGCGGCCAGACGCCGTACCTTAGAGCTAGCCGAGGGCACTGTGCCCAGTACTTATGAGGTAGGACAGAGTTCTAGGTCTACCCCAGATCAGCATATAGCATATGAGACTCCCACACCTGGGTTACCTGTTTGTACCACATGAAAGGACCTTGAGGATGCTACAATCTATATGGACATTGAGTGCGACATGCCTCCAGTCCGTCCACCAGTTCAGACCCTACCTTCACCAGTTTAGATGCCATCATCGCTTGGGTGGTCCCTATAGCCCATATCAGACACGCCAATCATTCCCTCACTAGTAGCTTCACCAGTACCCGCCGCAGCCGTAGATGAGGATGACTTTTTAGAGATAGGAGCACAACTTGAGCTTCATGGGAGCATACTTCACGACCACACTGAGCGTCTAGACGCACTGCCACCTACCCTTTTTGAGGGTTATGGTCAAGACTTTACTGAGTTGTTGCTAGGTCAGGAGCAGTTAGAGGGGAGATTCATTCCTATCGTTTCAGGATTAGGAGCCTAAAACAAGGGCGAGAGCAGGCTACAATTACTTTTGGTGCCTTATGGTGACCCGTTTTTGCCCTTGAGACCTAGGCAGGACACTTAGATGCCGAGAGAGCAGCTCTGTGGAATGCCAGGTACGAGGATCAGAGAGAGATTCATGACTTGAGGATGCAGCGCGCAGCAGATCAACGTGAGCTGCAGGAGTTGAGGGAGCTTGTTGCCACACTTGAGCAGAGGTTTGGCCACTAATAGGAGTAGGTTAGACAGACATAGCTAGGAGTTATATGTATCATTGCTAAACTGAGTAGCTTCAGTTAGTGATAGACCTGAACTGGGTAGCTTCAGTCAGTAGTAGACTCATTTTGAAGTAATAGTTTCCTTTAGCGACAAGAAAATTTTTGTACGAAACCTATGGATCAATAGTCTTTAGGAGTTCTTTTTACATGAGTTGTTATGATTTTACTTATGTACACCATCTATCCCTACCCACCTATGATATGATCTACCACTCACTTCCGATAAAGTTACCACTTGCTACATGTACATAAGGGGCAGATGGCTAGACTTCACATCACAAGGAAATGAGAAGATTTGACTTTACAATAAGTCAACGACCTTATTGACAATAATAGATTTTTCAAAAACTTGCCTAACACTATGTAATCAAGTGAAAGTAATCAAACCGTTAGATCTGAAAGAGTTTAGGCATACCATGATGAGAGAAAACATAAAATGACGACTAATAAAATAAATTATAAATCTGCCAAATTTAGGATTATGATGTGTTAGACATTCATCTCCTATGAACCTAATTAAATCTAAAAGACATTACAGATTTCTTAGGCACATGCATGGACATGACACGAATGGAGACACCATCGAATATTCGATCGAAATCTCGCATTTTAGACTACCAGTAAAACCGACGACCTGAAAACAATAGGCGTTTAACAACACCTTCTGATGAAACATTCATTAACTTTTAAAGATATCCAAACTAGCGCTTAGAACTAAGTCGCATTAGGAAACCAATGGAAACCTCATTTCGAGAAGCGGAACGAACAAAGGGAAACAGTACATAGTGCTAAACACCTTACCTCTTCTTCCTATACCACTGAAAACTAATAACTCAAGTTGAATTTCGAGGGCGAAATTCTTTTAAGGGGGTTAGACTGTAATAACCAGTGATTTTCTTAGGCCATGGTATCTGATTCGTAGAATCTTATATACGTAATAAAATATATAATATGATGGAAAATTACCAAATTACCCTTGAGGACAAAGGTAAAAAGGAAAATCTTTACAAATATATATAACATAATACGTATATAAACCGGGAAGTATGATTCCCGGGTCGTTATCCCCCAACGATTTGTGAAATTGAAACCACGTTTGATGCTCGGACAATGATTTGAATTGGAAACAAAGGTTGATTTGATTATCTACTTTTACAAATTAAAATAAGCAAATGATAACAACTAAGCACGAAAACAAATAACGGGAAATCAAACTTTAACTAAAAACGCAAAACGGGAACCCTAAACGGCATTTAAAAACCCTAAATTTCTAAAATTAAACCTAAAATGAATTTTTCTTTTTAAATGGACTCTAATTGACTAAAAAGTAAGTTTAAAGAAAACTAGAACAAAAACGGATTTGAAATGAGCTTTAAAATACGAAAAACGAGAACGGGAACGAATCCCGTTCTTTAAAAATCAAAATTTTGCAAATTAAACCCTACGAAAGCAAAACTAATTTTCCTATAAACTTTATGATAAAAGAAAATTTTCTAAAAAAGATTTATATTTTTTTGATTATTTTTCTATTTTTTATGATTTTTTAAAGTTTTTAATGAAAATAAATGTTTAAAAATACTAAACTAATTATAAAAATTCTAGAAAAAATACAAAAAATAGCTTATACTAATTAGAACCTAGGAAAAATAAGCTTGATGTCACAGCTTAATGAATAAGCCACGAAATAAGCTAAAACAGCTTATAAGGCTTAATGGGCTAAAACGTGTATAAAGATTAAATTGTGTAAGAGTCTAACGAAAAAGACCCCAGGGCGCAGTGGTAGTGAGTGTGGTGTGTGTGTTATAAAAGGGTTGAAAGTGTTGAGGTCGGGGGTTCGAGTCTTGCTCACCCCCGATTTCCACTTTCCTTTTTTTTTCAAAAACTTATAAAAGCAAAGTTGTTAATAAGCTAAAAATAAGTATTTTTAATAAAAGAAACTTTTTATGAAAAACCCTAAATAAGCTGTTAAACAGCTTATAAAATAACAGAATCTACTTAACTACTTATTTTTTAGATTTTATCAAATTTAAGAACTCTAAAAGCTAAAATAAGCTACACTAATGAATTTAAAGTTAAAATTAAGCTACTTCCTACACTAACCTAAAGAGCTAAATGAATCAAGAATAAGCCCACAGAATAAGCCATAAGCTAGTAATTCAAAATAAGTGGTAGGAACCCGATTTACTTCACTTTCATAACACACAACACAAATCGGAACTAGAAACTAGAAAGAAGAAAAGAGATGATTGTTTAGAGAGAGAGAAGAGAGAGAGATGAGAGAAAAAAAAGATATATTGAAAATGTAAAACTAAATAAAACTAATTATTTTCTAATGAAAATATCTATATATATTTAGATATAAAGAAAATATCTATAATATATCATATACCCCTAACACTTTAATGTGAACGCAGCAGGGATATTTAACTAGGACTCGGGCTCGGGTTTTGTTTGGGATTAAACCCGAAACATATACAATATTAGATTATCTATCGAGCCCGATTCCCGATATTATCCTATTACAACATTAACTAAATTAAAGCCGAAGAGCTCCCTCGTAGAGTGGAACCGAGCTTCTTGTTTCGACTCAATAAAGTTTAGTTATTTTTTTTTTTTTTTTTTTTTTTTTCTAACAATCTCCCCCGAATGTGAGGGTCTTGAACACAGGAAACGAGCTTCCTTTATTGACTCAATAAATTGAGGCCTAACAATCTCCCCCAAAGTGAGTTCATTGATGACACTACCTGATCATGAGATCAGTGAGATTGCGTTTGGGTCGTTTAGCTCGAGTGATCTTGGTCTTTGTCTTCGTTATTTGTTGAGGCTTGTTTCCCTTCATGCTTTGCGATCTTAGACTTTGAGCCTTTGTCATTGTCTTTAACGTCTATACCATCTTGTGATCTTGTATATTTGACCAACATGCTCATACTTTTGCATTATCTTGAAAGCTTTAAATCAGAGTTAGCGGAAGTCTTTGTCTTTAAATCTTAAGCTTTCTAGATAGTTTGTCTTTGTAGAATGAGCATTTGAATGGATTGATGTTTGCCCGTTACCGAACCCGCTTGACCTCATGTTTACGTTAGTGAATAATCGAGAAAATTGATTTGAAAATCAATCGACGTGTACGTCGGTTAAAGTGTTTTGTAACATATCGAGAGGACATTTTTTTATCAAAGTCATCATAAAAAAACGTCAATTCATTTACTGGACCAAAATCGATATCCAGTTGTCACAAGTTTGATTCATATAGAATCTCGCAAGTCACCTACCGCAGTGCTGTTTGATGATGACACTGGAAGGATTTCCATTCGTCATTGTGAATACTAAAGAGTATCACTCTGAATGTTCTGGCAAATATCACAATGATATTGCGTAGGACTCTTGATAACAGCTTGTGAACCTGATAATGTTCAACAAGTGTTTGAAATGGAATGTGTCCTAACGAGATTTTGATTGATCTCTTGGCTCTAGACTCGATTAGTGCATTTTGGTTTTAGTACTCGGAGGCTGGAGCAGTTTGCCACCTATTCAATATCAACGATCTCGGAATGAGATGTCAATAGATAACGTGTGTATCTCCGTGACAAATGAGACAAGTTTCTGTCGAGAGAAACTCGAATGGCTGGGAAGGGTTGTGCATTGCATCACTGGGTCCATGATGTCGTTTTCAATACCAGCAATCATCTTGATTCTGATAGATTATGAATAGACACCGGTTTCTCCTTAAGTTGTGTGAGGGCTTCTTTCTTAGACCCTTTCTACCATACATTTTCCTTTTAATTCTTCAAAAACGCTTCAATGCTTACCAAGACGTCATTACTAACACCTTGTTGTGATTGTTCCAGTGTTAGCTCAATCTTAGTCGGCATTATTCCCATATACATTCATCTCCAATCATACCTAAAGACTGCTATTTCTAACTTTGGATTATCCTTGGGTAGATCCTCCGGTTCTGGTTGGATCATAGGATTGATTCCTAACCTAACCACCTTATGACTTCAGAATCGTGCTGAGATTAAGATGTTGGTTACGGTATAAGATCGAACCAAAAAACTTTTCTTCAGCAACTTGAGTCGATTAGATCATATTTTAAATCAATTTTCTCCCCTCATTTTTAAATAATAAACACTTAGTTTTTGAAATACCTTGTGATTAAAATATGTCTTGAAAAATCTGTGGGAGAAAATATGGTCAGCATGAATGGTTTGGAACATTTTGATAATGTTTTGAATACATAAGAATGGTCGTTGATGATGTATCCAAGAACATTAAAACTTTGTTTTTTGAAAAACTCCCCCTCAAAAATAGGACCAATTGAGAAATTGTTGTCTTTTGAAAACATTGTGAGGGTTGGAGTGTTGAACACACAATTTTGAAAGATTATGATTTGTCATCGAGAAATTCTTGAAAATTTTATGTCAAGTTTGAAAAACCATGTTTTAGAGGACCTTCTCTTCTATACGTTAAGGTAAGCGCACTGAAACGTACACTATCCTTTTTTGCTTTGAGCTAAAGAAATTGAAGATCTTGATAAGACAGCTCAAGACCGAGAAACGTTAATTTTCTCGTTGTGAGGATAAGTTATAAACCTTCCTTTATTTGAAGTCCGGGTTATGTACTGACATTTGCACATAAGCCATTTTAGAAAATTAGAAATGACATGTTTTGAAACTATTTGAAAACTCTCGCTCGAACTTCATTTACACACCCGTGTCAATGTTAATCGACATTTCTAAGCACGTAAATGTTATCGATTCCAAGAGACATGTCGAGAAGAATTTTTTTGGAAATTTTCTGTTTTTCTGATTTTGTATTTTCTTTTTGAAGTTTTATATTTTTGTATTTTTGCTTTTCATTCTCAAATATGTACATTGGATGTTTGATGATGAATGTCAACATTCTCATTTGTCAGAACCTCCAGTTCAGGCTGATTCAAAACATCTCATACCAATCCTTCTGACGAAGATTACTTAAACCGATCCTCAGGAAGCTATCGTAAACATGTCCAGCTAATTGGTATTCAGTTCAGACAAAATATCGGACTCAATTATACCTTCAACCTGTTTCCTTTAAGAAATGAAACGAGTATGGATGTGCTGTTGTCGAGAATGTTGTACGGTGTTCATGAGACTTGGCTATGCTGACTGAGATTCGCAATAGAACAACGGTATGTTGTTGGAGTTGAGCCATAATTCTTTGAAGTAGTGTCCTCATCCCACATTACTCAGACAACTTGCAGATAACGCCACGTACTCTGCCTCGCTGAAGACATTGCAGTGCAGTTTTGTTTCTTTGACATCCAGCTTACAAGTTTATCACCAAGGAACAGTATCCCTCCAGAAGTGCTTTTCACCGAGTATCAAGGCAAATCCCGCATGATTCAAGCGTCTAAATGCTGTTAGTTCAAAGCCAGAATCCTTTGGATACCAGAGACCCATGTTAATGGTACCCTTTAGGTATTTAAAGATTCTTTTAACCTCCTTGAGGTGCTTTTGTGTTGGTCGTGCTTGATAACATGCACAATAGCATACTGCTTGCACTAAGTCTGGTCTACTAGATGTCAAGTACATGAGTGGACCCATTTTAACTAACGATAATCAGAAGGTCTACGGGCTTTCTCCCCCACTCAAACTACATCCTATCTTGGGTTTTGTAGCCAAAGGTGTACCAATGGAGTGACAATTGTCCATCATTATCTTTTTCCAGATTTTAAAGCGTACTTGCCTGATTGATAAAAATACCTTTTGGGGACTGGTGGATCTGTAGTCCTAAAAAGAATTTCATCTCCCCCATTAAGGACATTTCAAATCTACTGTGCATTAATTTTTCAAATCGTTTTAAATATTTAGGATTTGTCGATCCAAAAATTATGTCATCAACGTAAATTTGCCCCAGAGTAAGCAAGATCCTCCCCGTAATTTTATCTTGAATGTAACAAAAAGTTGGGTCAATTGTACCTTTAAGTAAGAAAGCCTTTGGACATCAGGATAGTTTGAAAGTTCATCGTAGTACCAGGCTCTATGGAGCTTGCTTTAATCCAACAAAGCTTTCCCTCAGGTAGTTAGACTTTTTCTGATGATCTTGATCAAACGAACCCTTCTGGCTGAGTAGCAACATAAACCTCCTCCTTCAGTGGACCATTAAGAAATGCCGTTTTCACGTCCATCTGATAGATTGGAAAAGACTTGTGTGCTGCGTGGGCAACAAAAATCCGAACTGCTTCCAAGCTACAACTGTTGCCAAGATTCTTCCAAAATCACACTCTCTTCCTGAGCATGAACCTTTGAGCAACAATTCGTGCTTTGTTCATTTATACAGTCTGATCTTCATCCTATCTTTTCTTCCATAACCACTTTAGCTTTATAATCATCTTGCCAAATGGTTTGCTACTAGGTTCCCAGACATTTAGTCTGTCGAACTGATGAAGTTCATCCCTGCATTTGCTTCGATCCATGCAGAATCAAGCCATTGCCTCTTAAGGTTCATTTTGTTTTCAACATACTCCACTGTGATGTTGCGAACATACACAATTTCAGGATCGTGGCAAGCTGTCCGGTCTTGTTTGAACTGCATGGAGAGTTTCCACGAACTTGTTCAATGGATGATCTCAGGTCATCGGTATCATGGAGACTTTGTGTGAAATGGAATGCACATCGGTATATCAATGTTGCGTGAGGAAGAACTCAACCATTCTTGTACCCGTGTACAAAAAGGATTGATAAATTCAGCTTTCTGAAATAATGCCATTCGGTGCTTGTGATCATTGTTTGTTTTCTCACGAGACCGTGTGTTGGATTGTAAATAATTCTTCAATTAAAGGACTGAGCGAGAAATTCTAACCCGTGTTGTGACGAATCTGTCTTTTCCTGCTTATATGAACAACATTTTGTCTTGGGGCACGGGGTCAGACGTTTCATAATCTGACAGCCTTTTGTTCCTTAGAGGACGAAGCCTGAAGAGGACATTTTCAACCCAAAAAACATCTCTGTCCGTTGTGGTTTCGAGGTCTGAACTGTTGTGATCAGACATCATTTATCGTTGACGACCGAGGCTTGAACTGCTTTGTTCAAACGTCATTAAACATTGTGCATCCAGAGTCAACAATGAATAAGATGAGTTGTACAATCTGCAAGAGAGTTAGAGGACGATGGAACATTGGACAAATTGGATCCTAATGAATTTGATATCTTCAAGACATTAGTTATCCTAGGAAGACATGTCTATAGTGGGACAAAATACTGTTGATTCATCATCTTTCCTAACTCTTAGGCATCCTATTATTTTTTGGTCCCTTAGCGGCTTTTGTGTCCATGTATAAACTGATGGACATCTCTTAGCACCACCATTCCATTCCTTCTGATTTGTATTCTCATACAACTTCTTATAGTAACTCATGGATTACTGATGTGGTATCTGATCCAACAGGTTTCTAATGAGGGTGTGCAACATATTTGTTTCGCTTTTCCTCTTTGTTTTTACTAGCACTAATAGGCAACTTCCATGAGGCTTCTTAGTTCTAAGCATTTCATGACTTTCAGAATCGAGAAACACAAGCATCATTGATTAGAATTAAATACAACACATTTTCCACATTCCTGCACCAACAGAGCAATCGCATTTGAATTTCTAGGAGTTGTGAACTGTCATTACGATGCAGTTACAGACTTTGTTTTTTTAGACAAATACAAGAAATCCTAGGATGGTCTTTCTACTCCTTCTTTTTTTAAACTACACATGACTAATGTTTGGGCACGGCCATAAAGTTACCCTTGATAGCTCTTAAGCTGTGGTCTGTCTAACACTAGTAGTGTGAACTACTTCCTGAAGATTTAGACCAATGTGAGGATAAGTCTTCCAAGAAGAATGAGGCAAACTGTGGTGTTTCTGTTTTTGTGGAGTGTTTGAGGCAAAATTCTAAAACATACTGGTATAAGCACTTTGTATTTTGAACCGCTTGGTTCTTTTCTGCGTGCAATTCTGTGAGTGACTGTTTAAATAAACCATTCGACAATTATTTTTATTAACCGACTGTTATCGGTTATGAAAACTTCCCATTTCATGGAGAATTTGAAAAATGAGACGTTTTTCCTAAAACTATGGTTTTGGTATCCGTTAGCATTTGGTTAGGTTCGTGCGCGCGAACAGATAGGTTTTACATACTGAAGTTATCCACAGACCATTCCTTTTGTTACCAGAATGAGTTTCTTTAACTCATTTATCACCATGTTGCTTTCTTGCATTTGAGCTTTCAAATCTTGTATTTCATTATATTGAACACCGTTTCTTTTCGAAATACCATTGGAAGCATTTTCTTTGGCAAACTTGTGATTTTTTCATCTTTCTTTACAATGTTGTAAAGAAAGTTCAAGAGAAATCGAGTGTTTTTCAAGTTTAGAAAAACTTTTTAACAAATTATATGAAACTTTCTTTGTTAACAGATTCAGTACCCCCCCCTTCGTTTCGAAAGCTTTTGTGCAAGACATTCACATTCTTTGAATTTTATGAAGATACAAGCATTTAATTCAGAATTAAGCATTTTAAATCAGACCAAGAATCAAATACGACATGTAACATCTTTAGACAGACACTCTTCGAGAAGTAGATCATCTATTTTGAAAAATCAAAAGCCTTTTCTGATTCAAGTTCGCCAAGCTCCTTTTCAAGGGAAATAACGTATCCAAATCGTCATTCATTTCTCTTTTTTTTAGGTTCATGAAAAAAAACAATGACTGTCTAGTATTGTTTTGTCTGAAAAGGCATTAAATAAGATTTTGATCAAAACTTCCATACTCCCGTGGCATTTGGGAGTTAGGAAATGCTCTACTAAGTATGATTAGACCACGTTTGGTTGACAATTTGTTCTAAAATGATTGAAGTTGTTGTTCATTTCGTTATAAAGTAGCTACTATTACTAATGGAATTTAGACATTGGTAGAAAGCCGAACGTTTTTTTAGCAATGTTTGGTTTTGTCCTAACAAACTTTTTCCTCCACATTGTCTTCCTAATTTCTTTAGCGGCGTTCCAACGATCAAGATAGGCTTTGGATGGTGTTGAAATTTTCATAAAGACTGTTTTGATATGTGTAATTATATGGTTTCACTTTGTCTTTATCCAATTTTGATCTACTCTCCTCTGAAAGAGTGACTATCTCTTCCCCATCAGGGGCAAATCTGTTTGCAGGATCAGAAGTATCATATGGGATCTGATACAAACAGGGCTTATTAGATTGAGCTTGCTTGCAGTACTTTGGATTAGCAAAGGTTGATCTACCATGATACGTTGCGCATTTGGGTGCTAACATGTGAATGGTCTGTATTGACTGATTGCGTTTATAAAGAATTTCATTTAAAAACTTTATCTGTTTCTCCATCTCAATCATCGTGTCAATGTCTTTTCCTTCCTTAACCTTTAAATCCGAAATAACCTTAGTTTTCTCTTTGAGTTGACCTTCAAATTGTGACCTAGTTAACAGACTCTTTTTGAGTAGCTCATCGTGTTTCTGCTTGAGAACTGAAATTTCTGTTGAGGATGTGTTAACTAGAGTAGACATGATGAATGATTAGGTTATGAATTTGAGTGTGAAAGATTTAAGTTGGATCTTAAGCTGAAGATTCAGTGATTGAAGTTGTGGTTTTTTGGTAAAGCAATACACGTTCACAAAGACGGGATTTTTACACGTCAATGATATAAAACCGATAAATGAATTGCGCGCGGATATACAGAATCATAGAAAACCTGAATTATTTGATGCGGAATCTTGCGTCCAAAAAGTCCAGACAAAAAACTGAAAAATGTCAATAAATCATAGTAAACGAGCTTTTTGGGCCTCGAAAAATCCTTAACCAGCTAAAGGCTGGTTATAGCGTGATCCGTCTCGTTTTTCTGCTTCGCTTTGAGAGGCACGGAATCAGGGCTAAGAACAGATGTTACGGATCAAAAGTTATGGCTGTTTTACTGAAACCCTTTTCCGTCCACACAAATTTCTAAAAAAATATCGTTCGGGTAGTCCATAAAAAATTTGCTCGTTCGAACCTCTCGTTCGAATCGAATCGTTCAAGTCGCTCGTTTCGAGGTTCACGCTCGTTCGATCACGCTCGTTCGATCAGGCTCTGTTTCGATCACAGCTCGTTCGATCACGCTCGTTCGAGGTTCACAGCTCGTTCGATCAGCGCATCGGTAGCTCGTCACGCTCGTATCGATCACCGCTCGTAGCTCGATCGCATCGTTCGGTGATTCCGCTCGTTCAGTCATCTAGTTCGGGAAATCCCCGCTCGTTCGATCGCTAGTTCGGTCCGCTCGTTCGAATCGCTCGTTCGATCGGCTCGTTCGATCGCTTGTTCGAGTCCGCCTCGTTCCGAATCGTTTTGTTCGAGTCCGCTTGTTCGATCGCTTGCATTGTCACTCTTTCGATCCAAACGATTTTCCACTCGTTCGATCCTTGCGATTTCCGCTCGTTCGATCCAAACGATTTTCCACTCGTTCGATCCTTGCGATTTCCGCTCATATTCGAGTCACTCTTTCTTTTCGGTGAGCGCGCCGCGTGAGAGAGAGATCCTGCTCGTTTTTTCGTCTTCTTTTCACCCGAGTATCACCAAAACGAACACCAATGACGCCGAGAGTTATTCACTACAAAAATAGCCACGAAAACTATGTTTGCCGAATGATGAACCAAATCTGTCGAGTCTAAATATGACTTACAACACCAAAAAAAATATACGCTATCCCCCGCGCTATTGATACCAATTGTAGGTTCCCGATTTACCACTTCACTTCATAACACGAAACACGAACTAGAAACTAGAGAGAGAGAGAGATTCGAAATAGAGAGAGAGAAGAGAGAAAAGAGAGAAAAAAGAAATTTAGAATATGAAAAAAGATAAAAACCATAATAAAACTAAGATATTTTCTAATTCTTGCTCACCCCCGATTTCCACTTTCCCCTTTTTTTCAAAAACTAATAAAAGCAAAGTTGTTAATAAGCTAAAAATAAGCATTTTTAATAAAAGAAACTTTTTATGAAAAGCCCTAAATAAGCTGTTAAACAGCTTATAAAATAACAGAAACTACTTAACTACTTTTTTTTTCTTAAACTAATAATCTAAAAGACTAAATAAGTTAAAGCTTATGACAAATTAAGCTAAGAAAAACCTAAAGAGCTAATTGAACAAGAATAAGCACACAAAATAAGTCATAAGCTAGTAATTCAAAATAAGCACTTATGAACTTACTTTGAGCTTAAAATTAAGCAGCTAAACAAGAACTTTAATGAATGGAACTTGGTTTTTTCTGAAAGACTAGCTAAAAGTCTTCTTGAAAAAGCTTTTTAAATCAACTTTTGAAAACTAGAGCTTATTGAAAAAGGTGATTGAAAACGGCTTGTACAACTCAGATCCTGCTTAGTTTATTTTTTTTTGGTTTTCAAAAAGACAAAAAAACCATTTTGCAGCTTAAATTCAGATTAGCAAATGAGATTAATTTGGAAAAGCAAATTGAAAAAGTTGATTAATGACCTAAGGACAGCTTAAACTAAGAAATTCAAATCCTAAGAGTGACTAAAACCTACTGAAAATCAAACTACAAAATGACTTTATGCCCTTATGAGCTACTGATGCAGTAAGCAAGCAAAATGACCAAATCCTAACTCCAATTCAATGCAGTCCTAATAATACTCATTCTAACACTTTTTAAAACCACACTAAGAACAACTAAGGCCAATTCACTTACTGAAGAAGATTAAACTTAATAATGCAATATAGACTTAACAGATTTGAGCTTGTTTTAGCTAGCTTATGAAAAATATGATTAACTCTAAACTAACTCATAAAACCTACTCTAGCAACCTTAGATTAGAGATTAAAATTAATTTCCAAAGACCAATTGGCCACTAGCAGTTTTAACTTGTGGTTAAATCTGCTATGCCAAACACCCCTTTAACATTACTCACATCCATATTAGCTTATTAAAATGAAATTAAAAGCTCAAATACTAAATACCAGATAATAAGCAGCTTATGACCAACCTAATGAGCAATCCTAAGCAGACAAAAAGCCAAACTAATAAGCTATAAGCTAAACTATTATTTTTGGATTTTTAGAATTTTAAAAGACAAAATTAAGAAAACTAATATCTATGCTACTGAACTTAAAGACATATTTTCTAAACTACTTAATAAGCATATTGAAACAATAATAAGCACAAATAAGCAAACAATTAAGCAAAATAATCTAAACTATACTAAGAAATTTAAGACAGGAAAGCTTAAATGAATACTTACTAGAACCTTAGCTAAACAAAGGTTATTAATGGCTCAATTGAGCAATCTACAAGCTCTGGCTTATTGTAAATAAGCCAGTATAAGTCCATATGAGCTCTTCCAAAGTAAGCTCATCTTCCAAAAGCTCAAAAATCCAAATAGCCAAGGTATTTAAGCTGTTTTTAGAGTTATAGTAGATTAAATGACTGAATTGAGCTCAGATTGAGCTTAGAGACTCAAAGAGCTTGTATGAGCTTATTAGTAGCTTATGAAACAGTAGCATAAACATTTGAGAGAAATAAGAGCTTATAAGTGAAAATAGTCTATGAGAACAAAATTGTGATTTTATTAATGCTTAAAACTGATTACAATACTTAATAAAAGGAAATTACAAGAGCTTAAAAGAAAATTACAATTTTAAACTAGAAAGTTACATAAGCTATTTTAAAAACTAAAGAAAAATACAGAAAAAGACGATCATAATGTGAGGGTAAAGGAGTCCTTTTATATCTGCCAGGAAAAGCTTCTAGGTGTCAAGTCCTTCACACGCTCCCTTGAATCATGTCCCTCCATTTCTTCCAATGATTGGATCTCAATTGTGGTCTGTTAGATCAAATCTTAGCTTACACGGATTGCCAGCATGGCAGTCCGAGATGTGACACTCCTGTACTTCTTTCGTGACAGGATTAGTGTAAAAATTTCATTCCCTTTGTGTTTCTTTACTTATCCACGTGGCACTTCTTGTAGGTTTTGGCCAATAAGAATGAGAGATGATGTAGTACTCTGCCAACGTGTTCCTTAACCCTTGAATTACCCATCCTAACCCTCAATTGTTAATTGCCCTTTGATTTGATGGGAGGGGTAAATCGAAAGTGACGATGAACAGTGGTAACTAACTTTCGCGTGTAAAAACTTATAAAAAAGGGTGATTGACTTTCTTTTACCCGGGGTTATAACTCTGGGCTTATAAAGGATTTTGGGTCGGGTGTTAATTATAAAAGAAATGGGCCATGGTTTGTTTCGGGCTTGGTTGTTACAAGTTAACGGGTGTTAACTCTTTTATATGAAAAGAGTTAACACCGTTAAGGTTTAAGGATTATTATTGCAATTTGGTTAATTATGAGGGACTGGTTTGGTATTTTTGGGATTTTTGTCATTTAGTGTTGACCACTGTTGACTGAAGGTTGACTTGAGTTGACCACTGTTTGACTGAAGGTTCCCGTGTCCGTGTTTGTCTGGTTTTGACCGTTTTCTTGAAATTTTTGCAATATCCGTACCTACACAATCACAAAGACAAAACAAGCAATACATAAGCATTTTAAAGCACAATTTTGTCTTTTTAGGGCAATTTTTAATATAAAACGGATATGTGTTTTCACACATATCAGTATCCCAAAATACTATGACTACATACTACTATTCCATCAAATTCTATAGCAAAACTTAGATTTGACTTTTGTTGACTTCTATTACGTGAAACAGTTAAGGTGTAACCGACTGTCAAATACCAATTTTCTATCATAATAAATCATTTCTGATTTAAATTACCACTTTCTAAATGTTTAAAGTTACGCTTGATCACTTACTGGGAATTTTTCTCGCGCGCACCGAAAAACGACACACAACGCGTACTGGCACGACAGTAAATAAATCTTATGACTAATTGTCCCTAACAATTTAAAAGTAAACTCATTTGATTAAGTCACTTCATATTTCATGATAACGTTTGCATAAAACGCGAAGTTACGGGTTACGCTTAGAATTAACAGAAAACAAAAACTACACGAAATCTAAACCAATCCCGATACTATAAAGAAATACAATAACTTTAAGTCAACCCCCTTTAACCTTTTTAAGACATCTAAACGTAGTTATAACACATACTTAATTTTAAGAAACTTTCGAGTCACGATAATTTACAAACTAAACACGGTTGGCATTCCGACACAAGACAAAATTGTCTAGGATTCTTGTTTGCTTGGTACACGACCGTCCCCCATAGGGGAAACACATCTCCAAGAATAATGGAGCACAAGTCCTTTCTTTTGTCATATATCATTTCAAAATTTCACACACATATCATCACTCTCGAAAACATCAAAAAAACAAAACTCTCTCTTTCTTCTTTCTCTTGAAACAGGTCAAGCAACAAAACCACAAAAAACAATCATTTTTCAACTTTTGCCAAGATCAAGGAAGCTCAAATACATACGGGTTTGAATCTTAGTAGTCGTGGGTTAATAAAAACAACATTTGGGTTGTTTGTTCAAGCTTAAATCCTCTTTTGGAAACCCTATTTAGTAAGTCTCAATATTTTTTAAACTCTTGTACTTTTGTGATTATAATGATGTTCTAAGACTAGTTGTACAATGCGTTTGGTAAAATGTAAATGTTTTAAATCTACGAAAAGAGTAAAAGGGTTGCGTTTGGTTCGAAATGGGTAAAAAGAGAAGAATAAGAAAAGTGTATCTAAATATTTTGGTTGTGGTAATGAAATAACAAGTAGTGTCAAAGAGCTTATTTCTATTTTTGGCTTATAAATAAGCCATTCGTGGCTTATTCGAGTACTGTTGGGCTTATCTTGGTCTCGACCTGAAAAGGAAAACGAAAGGGGACTTTGTATTTGGCCTATTTTAGTTTCGGCTTATTTCATTGCTTATTTGTGGCTTACCCTAAAAACTTCAAGCTTATTAGCTTATTTCGGGCTTATAATAGCTTATTTTGGGCTTAATAGAGGTTCGGCCCAATAAGGAAAAATAAGCCGTAACTTATTTTTGCCTTATTGGTCTCGGGTTATTGGTTTGGGCTTATGGCCTAACTTATTTGTGATATTAGCTTATTTTCGAGCTTATTAGACTTATTTTCTAGATTATTAGTGGCTTATTAGGCCTCATGGACTTACGGCCCAATAGGACCAAATAAGCCATGGCTTATTTGGGGCTTATTGGTCTCGGCTTATGTCTTCGAATTATATTCTAGCTTATTTTGCTACCAAAGTGCTTATTCGCGTAATCATTAGTTTGTTGGGCTCGTATCGGGCTTATTCTATTTTTGGATCGTTTATTGGGCTTATGTGCGCTAACCGGCCCAACAAGGGACAATGGCGCTTTGGCTTATTTTCGACTTATTAGTCTAGCTTATTTCGACAAGCAAAGAGCTTATTATCTTATCGTAATGCTTATTGAACTATTTTGGGGCTTATTGGGTTATTAAATACTTATGTAGGCTTATTGGGCCGAAAAGCTCAATAAGATTTAAAAAAACTCTTAGTTTTATACAATTGGACTAACTATACAATACATATTGGGCTTAAGGCCCAATGAATAATGGGCTAATCATAAGCTATATACTTGTAATCTATTAACGGGCTACAAGGCCCAATAACTAATAGGCTAAAGTTGGGCTTATTTAAAATGGATTTAACAGGTTAAACTCTTAGACTAGAAACAATAACTAGTGAAATTGGGCTTACATTGGACCTATAGCCCATTTAGTGAAAAACAAGTAAACTTGAACTTTTTGAAAACGGATCTTGTTTGATTTGCACTTATACAAACATAGAGTAGTTTTAAAATGTCATTTAGAAAATATGTTTTGAAAAACGTAGATTTTTGCATTTTGTCAAAAAGTGATTATTCTAGTGAAAAGATTGAAAATGAGGTTTTAAAACCTTAGGAAAGCAATTACAAACGAACGGGTCATGTCAAAATTTTATAAATTTTTTTTACTTAGAAAATATTTTATACAAATATATCTTCTTAAAACCCGACAAAAGGACGAAAACACATTTTATTCAACTATTACGTTCAAACTTAAGGAATTAAAATAAATTAAAGATTTGTAAATATACCACAACTATTTAATAAAAACTCGATAAAAAGACGAAATAATAAAAATATTATTATTTTAATAATCGACTAAAAGACGAAAAATCTAGATTGGTCAAAAACTTCTAATGGTTAATGAAGGACATTGTAACACTCATAACGAGACCATCTTATTTAAATAACTTGGAGATTGGGTAAATAGCCAAAAACATATTTAACTCTCATTTCATGATTCTTAAATTCTTATTCTCTGATTCTTGTTTATTCAATTTCTAAATTCTTACTTCGCAAGTTCTTAATTCTAAATTTTTAATTCCTTATTTATAAATTCCTAAATTCTTATTTTGTAATTCTTATTTCTTTAACTCTAAATCCTAAATTTATATTTCCTAAATTCTTATTTCTTGGTCGTACATCATACGCGGGTTTAAGTTCTTCGAGCCAGTTTATCACCACCACACAACCAAGATACACAAAAACCCTTTTTATAACAACTATACAGATTTTCTTACAAACACATGAGCATTATTTCAGTTTCATATAACATATCTTTAAAACAAAGTTCTATCATTAGGTCGTGGCCGGGTACCGTTGCACGTCACTTCGTGGTCACCTACTTTCAGCTACTATCACTTCTATTCTTAAGGTGAGTTCTCGTAGCCCCACTTTTCAAACTATTTTTACTTGGGGGAAAATGATACTCAAGACTATTTCAAACTATTTTCATCTGTGTTGAAACTAAATTCTATGCTTTTGGACAATGCTATGTGCCTAATATTGCGTATGTGATTACCGCTGTATGTGTTTCATGCATGCTATTTGGTACGTAACAATGCTCGGGTGCATATGCGTATGCATGCCATATGAGTACATACATATATCATTTGCCGACCTATGTTAGCTCCAGCTGGTAGGCCTTAGGTGTAGAGGACAAGTTCAACGCGTGGACCATTGACGAATGTCGGGATAATATAAATGCTATGATTTCAAATGTCTATTGGATTGCCATGATTTCAAATGTCTATTGGATTGCTATGTATACATGCTTGCACTCTGCTATTATTGCATAATTGTCCTACTCAAACTATGGCACAACAACTAGGTTTATACTCTAAACCTACGAGCTCACCAACTTTATGTCGACCTTTTCGAGTATCATTTTCAAGTGATCCGCATTTGAATTAAAGGTAATGGAATACAAGATTTACTAATGACCAAGATTGTTTTTCTTAATACATAAGTTTTACTCTCATTCAAGGTTGTATTCAATGTAACATTGTAAACTAAATTCTTGTAACAAATTATGGTGTAATCTATTATCTCATTGGATATCTCTAAAACGTCACACTTCGTGTTTCCTCCTTAGTCGAGGTGTGACAGTGGGCTTGTTTGAGACATACAAAGCTTTCATTAGAAGATAAACGTGGTTAGGAAAGTCTGAATCTACAAAAACATCAGGTTGACTTACAAAAACTTCTTCTTTTAGTGGACTATTAAGGAATGCAATCTTGACATCCATCTGGTAAATAGTGAAGTTCTTGTAAGCCGCATAAGCCATAAACATTATAAAAGCTTCGAGTCGTGTTACTGAAGCAAACGATTCCTCAAAATCTATTCCTTCTTGTTAACTATAACCCTTTTCAACGAGACGAGATTTATTTCGAATAACCGTGTTTTCAGCATCCATCTTGTTTTTCAAAGCCATTTGACCTTGATTACATTCCTGTTAGTAGGTCTTGCAACAAATTCCCACACTTCTAATCTTTTGAACTGATTAAGCTCATGTTGTATTGATTCGATCTAGCTGTGATCAAGCATAGCTTCTTTGATGTTTTGATAGTACTCACTGTTAGTGCATACATACACATCTTTGCATCAGTGTTAAGCTTACGTCTTGTTGAAAAGGCTTTGAAGGGTCACCAATCACTTACTCAATTGGATGATTCTTAGTACATCTATCAGTTTGAAGATGACTCGTGCATATTTGATGGGTCCTGGTAGTTTGAAGATGACTCAACTTTTTTAAACTCAGGGGTTGCAAATGGATTTATGAAAGTGTTCCAATCAAGTTCTGCAACGTCTTCTTAAACTGACTCATCGGCATTATCATTCGAGACTGGAGTTGTAGGTTCGTTAGTAACTATTTCTTCTAAGGAGGTTACTATTTGAGGAGCTTCATTTTCTTCGACGACAATTGAAGATGATATAGGAGTGTCTTTGTTATCAAGAGTATTTACAACGGAATTATCTGACACTTCTGGAGATCTTGTAGCATAGTATTCTTCATACATAGGTCCAAACAAATTATCCAAGTCTTCTTTTGACGGTATAGAATTTGAGTCTTTTGACGAATCTTAAAAATTTGAGCAGTTGAAGCCGAGTCCTGAATTGTTGCATTCAGAAGCCATAGTTGTGAGCTCATCAATTTTTACATGAATAGTTTCCATTATCTTTCTGGTTTGGCGGTTATAGATATGAAACCCTCTTGATGACTCAGAGTAACCAATAAAAATCCTAATGTCAGCCTTCGATTTCATTTTCCCAAGATCATCACAATCATTTGTTAGATAACACAAGGATCCGAACACATGAAAGTATTGAACATTGGGTTTTCTGCCCTCAATCAGCTCATAAGGAGTTTTGTTGTACCGTGTATGTACGATAGAGCGCATCTGAGTAAAACAAGTAGTAGAAATAGCTTTGGCCCAAAGAAACTCTGTAGATTTTGAAAAAAATAAGCATTATACGAGCAGCTTTAACAAGTGTACGATTTCTTCGTTCAACAACACCATTGGTTGAGGCGTTCGAGCTATCGAAGTATGATGTATAATGCCTAACTTTTCATAAAACTTTCGCAATTTATCGTTCTTGAACTCAGTTCCATTATCAGACCGAACTTTTAGGACTTGAGCCCGCATATTTCATTAAAACTGATTAATGAAATTGATAATCATGTCTGGTGCCTCATCTTTGGTACGAAGGAAAAATACCTAGGAATATCAAGAATAGTCATCTACAATAACCAGAATATATCACTTTCCATTGAAACTTTCTACCCTCATTGGTTCTCATAAGTCCATATGAAGAAATTTAAGTTTGGATTCTGTGCTTGGAACCAACTTAGGTGGAAAAGTAGCTTTATTGCTCTTTCCTTGCTCAGAGGCTGAACATAAGTGATCTTTATCATACTTAAACTTTGCAATCCCATCAAGTACATCTTTTTTCGTGAGTTAATTAATGGTACCAAAATTCCAATGAGAAAGTCTTCGGTGCCAAAACTAAGATTTTATTGATGTAGCTTTAGACATTAAGAAAACTGGAGAAGAAGCCGCCAAATCAGAAATGGTGATAGAGATTGGAATCACGAGAACCGGTAAGCAAATCTTTACCCTCTAAATTCCAAACATAGCAAGTATTTGAACAAAAGGCTACTTCAAGATCTCCATCGCAAAATTATCCCACCGAGAAAAGATTGTGTCCTATGTATCGTGAGATTTCCTTGAACATAGTCTCCATATCCAGTGATTGTTGCGAAGTAATCATTACCGAAGTAGATTATTCCCATGAATTTCTCAGTGATACATTACCAATCATGTTCTTCAAGCACCCGCTATCAACAATCCAAAGGACGAGCTAGATTACCTACATCGCATGAAATACACACAAATGGAAGAGTGGACTATTTGGCTACCCATTTTTGAATGGTAACTAGTGTTTTAAAGTTAGTTATAAGGCTAGCACTACTCTTTGAAATATTCGGTGTTGATTATGCAGTTTTACTCTTAGGTGACCAATTGAAAGTTGGTTGATTTTCAAACCATTTCTACCACTTTTTGCGTGTTGCAATTTTGTTTTTCATATAATTGCTAAGTGTCCTACTTTGAATAGATTATGGAGATAGTGATGATGCACTAGAGACCTTATTTGTTGTTGTTGGGGTTTTAGCAACACTAAACCTAGATTTCACAACTACAAAAGTAGCTCCTAAATTCCTAAATTTTTCTGCTGTGGGGGAAGTGAATAAGGCTCCTTTTACCCTAGAATCTATAGAAAAAGCATAACGGGCAACACACTTTTCATGAGAAAGCATAAAAACATCTTTACCACAAGAAACACAAACAATATTTAAACCATCATTAATAGAATTTATAGTCTTTGCTTTTAATACATGTGTGTTTGATTAACAGACAATCGAATTCAATGTTTCACACTTATTGGAAACTACACTAACACTACTTGAAAACTTCTTGACATTCATAGACATGCTCTTAGACTTAGTGTTCAGTAAGACTCTTATCTTTGAATTAGTGTCCTTAGACTCTGGTTTTCTAACACTATTAGAACTCGCTACGCTTGTGGAATTAGAAGAAGATATGTTAGTTTTAGTAACCGGCGTTTGTGTCACTATTTTTGTAACTTTATACATTCCTCTTGTGATCACATTCGCACTCTATTTCTGACTTTGCTTGTTTTAGGTGTAGAATATGAAGTGGTTGGTTTTGACCTATCTGTATTAACCTCAGTTTTAGAAACCTTCTTAACTTTGACTTCTTTGTTTTTATTTAACGGTATTACACAGAGAAGTTTTCCTAAGGTCGCAGATTTGTCAAATTTAGTATTCACATCCTTCCTTTTTTTAATGGTTTTAATTTTTCCTTTGAGCTTAGAAATTATCATCGAAATATCTTGATTTGAGAATGCACATCACCATAAGCATATGTCTTTTGATTGGCATTTTCAATTAACTCACTGATTTCATGTTGATGCTGAACCCGTGTTGCTTTGATTAAATTAAATAGCTTTTGATATTCAAGTTTGATATTTTCCTTTTCATGAACAACATATTCAACTTGAGTTTTTAGCAACACGTTTTCATTACGCAACTTTGTCATCTCTAACTTCCAAGAAACATTACAAGCCATTTTCTCTTTTTGATGTTGCAATTTTAGTTCAAAATCAATACTTTAAGTTTGAGATCGTTTAAAGTCATTTTTAATGTTATATGTCATGTTTGCACTATAGTATCATACGAAAGTTATGTGAATAAGAGAGAGGAGCTAGAGAGTATTTTTCATCATTTTCAAAGTTTTCATTCAAAGGAAAAATAGAAAGTAGGTTGGGAGAAGTGATTATAAAATTTAAAGAGACTTGTATAAATACCCTACTAAATGGGTATTTATACTTATTGACTTACCCAATATATTTTTCCTACTTTAGTAAAATCTTGGTCAATATTACTTAAGTTTAACCAAGATAGACATTATTACAATATAATTACTATCTAAACTATAAACTTTACAATGACTAATTCTATTTAATAATAAACACTTTTCTTATTCCTGACAATCTCCCCCTAAGGGTTGATTATTAAGGTCGCTTCATTACAGGTAGAATTGGTCTTTCATTCACGAACGATCTACATACGGTGTCTTAGACGCTTGCTTATCTCTCTTTTAAATTCTTTCAATATATCAAGATCTAATTCACCATACATTGGTGGTTTCTTCCAAGGCTCAGATTTGAAGATCTTAAGCTTCACTTCTTTCAAGGCTCTTTCCAACGTTGCATCACAAAACTTTATGATCTGAGCCAAATACATAAACCTCTTCTCTTCTTTGTTGTTCAGGTAAATCAAACCCGTATTTGGTTTGTCCACAATATAGTAAGGATCATAAGCTTCAATACCAGGGAATGTTAATGTTGGTGCAGTTAAGTTTACCCTGATCTAGTAACTTTCTATCCCCAACTGGAAATCATGAACTCTCTCCTAAATAACGCAGCTTTTGATGAATGTTATCAAAGAATTCATCAACTTGTTCTCACGGAAAGTTACTTTCTTGTTCAAACAGAGATAATGCAAATCTTCAATATCATTCTTGTTTAGATACTTGAAGTCAACCTCAAAAAAGCTATAAGGTTTATCGTTTTCTCTCATCACAATGATTTGCTCCAAGTAGTCTAGTCCATGATGTTGATCATTAGTTATTCTGACAACTTTTATAATCCTGTGATTGGAGAAGTATTCCTTTGGATTATCTCTAACTCTTCTTTGGTTGAGCTTGTACATTCTCTTATGCCATGAATCTTTCCAATGTTAAAAGGATAACCTTGATTCTTTGTTGAAAGTCTTGAATTCTTTTCTAACCCATCTTTTTAATTTTTCTTCCAAATCGTCTTCTAGAAATGGAACAGCGTGTATCTTGTGCAGTGAAAGAATGTAGATTCTCTCCTCATTATTTCCATTCTTCAAGACAAATAAATCCTTGTTGTATAGATACCTTGGAGGTTCATTTGGATTCCTTTGTGGACCATAGAAAACTTGAGCATATGGCTTTGATCGTTTAATATCCTCTTGTCTGCTTTCTCAAAATATCTAATTTTCCATGTAATTCTTTGTTTGTTCCAAATGATAGGCATACTCTTCAGCATCTTTAAACTGCTTACTCATCACATCATTCAGTGTAGCCATCATTCTTGTGTAATCGTAGATAGTTGGAATATGCTTGTCAGTGTTTTGAAACTCATCTATCAGCTCAGGAGTTGTATCTTTAGGAATTACCTCATCTTCATCAATAACTCATGGTTCAATCCAAGCATCCTAGTCTTGTTGTTGCTATTGACATTTAGAAATATAAGTACTTGCTGGTTGCTTTGATGAAGAACTTCTTGTAGACTTTGAACTCTTTGATGTCTTATGTCTTTTCGCCCATTTCTCTCCCTCAGGAAGAGCATTATCTTCCTGATGGTCATCATGATGTTGTGGGCGGAAAGCATCATCCTTGCAAGATGTAGTTGAGGTAGAAGACTTTTCAAACTTACGTTTAAGGACATCTCATAATTCTGGATCAGCTGCTTGATCTTGAAGATTAGACTTCATCTTCAAGTACAATTGTTGTTGAAGATCAGCAAAAGATGTTGTAGAGGTGGAAGTACTTGTGGTAGGATGAACTTGAATGACGTTGTTCGACACATAACTCTTAAAATGTTCTTCAATAATCTGTGGTGCCTGATCAGCAAATTCTTTCAAAACAAGAGCAGGTACCTCAGCTTGTAATGCATCACGTTCTTGAATAACAATATCAGCCACAACTCTTTTCATGTTACCTTCAATCAAATAATCAGTAGCTTTTTCTGCAATTTGTGGTATGATTTCATGAAGAACCTTGTCGACCTTTCCATGAACTTTCCAGAACTCACGATCAGTTACATATTTCTTTTCCATGTGCTGAATCATGTAACCTTGACGTCTGCACATCCTGTGAATAACTCTTAGAATGTGGCTATACTTACAGGAAATGCGTCTTGTCTTGCGTTGAGCTTTGGATGTTGTAGCATTGGAGGGTGATACAGTTTTTGTCAATTCCTAAGATAAAGTCTTATCCGAAGATAAGTGTTTCCTAGGGGATCTAGTTGGTGAGGGAATTAGTGTCTACATCTTCTCTTTCCTAGTCTCCATACTACCCGTCTCATCCTTCTTCTCATCATCATTCGCCTTTTCATCATTCTTATTATCATGTTTCTTCTCCTTCTCAGTCTCATCATCATCATCATCATCAACAAATTTTAGATGTTCCTTATGACTCCCAGGCTCTATCATAGTACCAGAATCATCATCATCATTAAGCATGGAATCAGCAAAATCACTTGCATATGATTCTTCATCGTCTTCACCTTCGACCATCTTAGAAATGTCCTCCTCCTCTAACTTCTCTTGAACTTTAGCAACATTTTCTTGAGCTTCAGCAGCTATAGCGGTTTTGTGTAGAGCGAGACTTAGAAGGGTTGCTTTAGCAATTTCATCCTTTCTCCGTCATCACTAAGAGGTTGAATTGGAGTTGTACTTGGCTTCTTTTGTTTGATGGTAACTTTGAGCGATTTTCTTGGTCAACTTGTTTCTCTAGCAGCTTGCTTCCTCTTCTTCTTCTGAGGACTAGCAGTAGTAAGGGTAGGTGACCTATGGGCGCTAGATGTAGTCCTATGCGTTCCTTAGGTAGATACAACTGGTTGTGGTTGAATCATTGGAACTTCTACCCCGACAAACACCTTCACATACTCCTTATACTCCTTAATGGCACAGATTTCATCAGTAATAAACTCATCCGGAATCAACATCCCTCTGATAGTCACATTCCCAATAGTATAAACACTTACCAACGGAATATCATCTTTAATGGAATGATACTCCTCTTCTAGTATCTGAGGAATGGAATCAAATTTCTTTATCAAATCAGCAATGATGAGCTTTGTGAAACGAGGGTATGTAATTACATCTTTCTTCTGCAGTATGCAGTTAAGAAAGTCCCACCATAGAAAAGAAGCATAGTCAACATAGACACGGTTGACCATAGCATGAAAATCTGATGTATGTTGATCTTTGTTTGATCATGCCCAGATGTTCATGTAGTTAGACAACGGTTGAACACCTTGAATAGGGTCTGTCACAGTTGAGCAAGAAACTTCATGTAGAAGGCACTTACTTTATCAACAACTCCTTGATATCTAACGATCTGCATGAATGGTTGAATAAACTTCATTCTTGCTGGTTTAATAAATGGCTTTTCAGTAGTTTCCACTGGTAGATTGAGAGTAGATCTGAACATATCCACAATGTAAACTATCTCTTGGCTGTTCAACTTGAACTTGATAGTGTCTTTAGTATTTGGAACCTTGCTGACTGTTTGCCAAAACTGTTGAAGATAAACAGCTGGAACATCTGATGTTGCAGTGAGAGCGTAGCTCAGAGGATGATAAATAAATAGTTGTCCCACAATCTTGCATTTTGGTGAGCATGCGATATTCTGGAGCACAACATAGTTATTACATCTCCTAATGCTTTAAAACTTGGGGACTAGTTGATCAGCAGGAATGATTGGTTGTTGTTGTTGTTTAGCCATGATAATTACTGTATGATGAAATGAAGTGATTAGTGAAATGAGATACGGTTATGAAATACAAATTTATATAACATTTTTGTCTCTTTCCGCTCTGTCTGTTTTTATATGCCCTGGCAATTCCTTTTTGAGCATATTCTGATCATTTTCTTTCTTATGTGCCAATTCTTTTTTTTCGGACACACGCCATATGCTTTATTCGAATCATTCTTTTGTCTCATTTGTATGCTCTAGCATTTCTTTTTTGAGCATACTTGGATTTGCTTTTCACGTATGGATTTTATCTCTCTTTCTATTTGAGTTTTCTCACCAAAAAGCATTTGTGAAATGATACTCTTTCAAGAATAATAAAGATATGCTTTGATTTTGAAAAATGCCAATTTGGCAAAAAACACGTGTAGTGACAACCATCGATGTTTTAAGAAATCGAAGAGTATAATTTTATATTCTCACAAAAAACTTTTCAGTAAAATAGTACCACTTTTTGACACACAAGTATAGCTTTTGATAGAAAAAATTGAGATATAATTTCTAAAATCACAAGTTTTCCAAAGATGTTTGAAAGAATATGATTATACAACCAAACTCGTGAAACGATAACTGGATGGTCACTAAGTCACTTACTCCTCATTTTGTTTATTGCAGAAAACTATCAAAACCAGACATGACTTAGACCATTTACCCAATTGTGTTCAAAAGACAGTCATAAACCATTTTGAACAGTTTTAGAAACATTCATTTTGAAAACTTTTGAATTTGCCTTTGTTGAGACATGAGAATTCATTTGAAACATGATCTCAGACATTTAGAATCACAATCATTCATTCATTTTCTCAACTTAGTTGAATCATTAATCAATGATTAAAAAAATTGAGTTAACAAAAACATATTCTTATATATAATATTTGGATGATCAGTAGATTGCTCAGCCCTTATTCTATTAAATTCAGAAAACGGTCGTAACCGGACACAATCTTCACCATTTGCCCCATTTATCAATATAAAAATATGAGTTTATAACAAAATTTATCATTGATTTTTGTAAAATTCCATTTGATTAACAATTTAACCCATTTGAGTATTTGTAAATTTTTTAGCCCATTTAAGTAGTTTTTCGAAACCCATAAAGGATATCTGAAACCCTTATTAGAAGCCCATTTCAGTCTTACGAAGCCCACCAAATTTAGCCCAATAACATGTTACGAAACCTTATATTGACCCAATTTTGACATTTACGAAACCCGTTAGAATTAGCCCAATACTGTTTACAAAACCCATTTGTTAGCCCAATTACCATATACGAAACCACTTTGAACCATTTACGAAACCGTAACCTAAACAACATTACTTCCGTAGGATAAAAGTTATGATAAGAATGATAATTTTATTGATGTTTCATAATTTATGCTTAATATCATCATCCTAATCATAATCTAATTCAAGTTTTAGGTCCGAAAGCATATGTTCTTTCTTACAAAACCTTGACGGTTACGAATCCTTGTGATTATTGGTCCAAAAATGTTGTTATCATTTATCTATCTATACAAATCATATCCCAAGACCCTTAATTACAATTTACCTCAATCAATTTCTCATTATTAACACTTTTCATTTTTACGAAACCCTAGATCTATACGAAACCTATGAAACAGTTAATTAAAGCAGTTAATCACAAAAGGAATCGAAGAGAATCATGTTTCTTACATTTGTTAAACAGTGAGAATTGATAAACGATTTAGATCGTTGTTTTTCAAGAATACGAAAGCTCAAATATTCAAAGGATTTACGAAAGCTATTTAGGTTGCGTACGAAAGTAGTAAGCTTTGGTATGAAACCCAGTGAATTTTATACTTACGAAAACAGCTTTGCATTTTTGACAATTTTAGTCCCTCTACTTACTTTCGTAAGCTTTATCAGCCCAAACAAAATTTCATTAACTCCCCCTTGGAGTTAGGCCTATTTTCACCATAATTATTTTGATTTATTTTGTAGTTAAGTACCTGTTTTAACCAAAAAAATCATAACTCCCCCATGAACAAATATCCACTTGAAATTTCTTCCTTTTTAGATAAAAATTTGTTCAAAAGATAGTTATTTTTGCTTTTAAGAACTCATTTTTGATTTTTCTGATAATGAAGTGCTGGAAAAAAAATTATAACTCCCTCTCAATTAAATAACTAATTAAAGAACGTAATTGAGAATTCATTAATTTTGCAGTTTTGAACACACTGGAGAAGATTTTGATAAATCAAAAATTTTATAACTTCCCCTTGAATAAATATCTAATTAATGAATTTATTCAAGAGATTGTTATTCTTGCAGTTCTTGCACACTTGATTTTTTTAAAAATGATGATTTTAAAAGATGATTTCTTTTTGTGAATGAAAATGATTACAAAACACATATTTTAGCAGTGACAATTTATTTTGATGAATGAATAACTCTCCCTCAGTTCATGATATATTCATTTGCATTTAAAGAACCACCTTTATAAAAAAAATCATGAAACTGATTAAACGAAGAAGATATGTGTTTGCATCAATAAATTATGTTTTTGTGTTAATTTGTTTTTTTTAACAAAATATTTTGATGTTTTTAAATTTTAAATTTTGTATTTTGTTTTTGAATATATTAACAAAAGTTTTTGATGTATGATCTTGCATTCAAGAAGATAACTTTGCCAGATGTTCCAACTCAGTTAGAGTCATACATCGCATAACAATCCTGCGAACTAAGTACTCAAACCTTTCTTTCGAAAGGGATTTTGTAAATAGATCAGCAAGTTGGTATTACGTCCTGACAAAGTAAAGTTCAACTGTACCTTTTTCAACATGTTCCTTGATAAAATGATAACGGATGTTAATGTGTTTTGTATGAGAATGTTGTACCGTATTGCATGATATAGCAATTGCGCTTTTTAAATCACAGTACATGGGAATCTTGTAACAAAATCCATAGTCAAGCAGTTGCGTCCTCATCCAAATGACTTGAGCGCAGCATGCAGACAAAGACACGTACTTAACTTCCGCAGTAGACATTGCTATACAATCATGTTTTTTAGACAACCAACTGACTAGCTTATCTCCCAGAACTTGTATGCCTCCAAATGCGCTTTTGAAATCATCATTACACCCTACATGGTCTGCATCTAAATATGAAATTAGTTCAAACCCGGAGTCCTTCGAGTACCATAAACCCATGTTAGTGGTTTGTCTTAGGTATCGAAAGATCCTTTTGACCTCTTTGAGGTGTTTTGCAGTTGGGCGTGCCTGATAACGCGCACATACAAATGTCCCAAAGGCAATGTCTGGCCGACTAGCAGTGAGATACATGAGTCCCCCGATCATACTTCGATATTTTGTTTGATCGACTGGGATACCCTGTGAATCTGCATCTAGTTTGGCAGTAGCCATTGGTGTACTAATTGTATTACATTTTTCCATCCCATGTTTCTTAATAAGATCCAAAGTATATTATGATTGACATATGAAGATTCTTCAGGGTGATTGATGAACCTGAAGTCCTAGAAAGAACTTTATTTCACCCATCATTGACATTTCAAAATTATCTTTCATAAGTTTTGCAAATCTATTTGAAAACACTTGATTTGTTGACCCAAAAATTATATCGTTGACATAGATTTGAACGAGTAAAATGTCATCACCGTGTCTTCTTGTGAACAATGTCAGATCGACAATACCTTTTGTGAAATGGTATTCGATTAAGAATAAGGAAAGCTTGTCATACCAGGCTCTAGGGGCTTGTTTGACATAGTACAAAGCTTTCTTAAGACGATAAATGTGATTAGGAAAGTCTGGATCTACAAATCCATCCGGCTGTCTTACAAAAACTTCTTATTTCAATGGACCATTCAGGAATGCCGTCTTAACATACATCTGGTAGATAGGAAAGTTCTTATGAGCCGCGTATGCCACAAAGATTCTGACAGCTTTGAATCTTGCAACTGGTGCAAAAGATTCCTCAAAATCGATACCCTCCTCTTGACCATAACCCTTGGCAACTAAACAAGACTTGTTCTAAATAACCGTGTTTTTAGCATCGATCTTGTTTTTCCAAAGCCATTTGACTTCAATTATGTTTCTGCCAATCGGGCATTCGACAAGTTCCCAAACATCAAGGATTTTGAACAGGTTCAGCTCTTCTTGCATGGATTCAATCCAGCTATGATCGAGTATAGCTTCCTTAATGTTTTTTAGTTCGTTAGTACTCACTGTTAACGAGTACATGCACATTTCAACGTCTCTATGAAGTCTACTCCTTGTCATTACTGGCTTAGAGGGGTCACCAATCATTTGGTCAATTGGATGAATCTTAGTCCATTTATCAGTAGAACGATGTGATTGGTAGAACTCGTGCATATTTGACGGATCCTGAAATGTTGAAGATGACTGTGCTTCTTCTAACACAGGAGAATGAAATGGATTTTAGAACTCATTTCCGTCAATTGCTACAACGTCTTCTTGAGTTTGTGCATTGGAATTCTCAGTCGAGACTGGAGTTGTTGCTTCGTTAGCAATTGGTTCTTCTGATGAAGTTACTATTTGAGGAGCTTCATCTTCTTCAACGACAATTAAAGATGACGAAGGAATGTCTTCGTTATCAAAAGTATTTGCAGCGGAATCATTTGACACTTCTGGAGTTCTCGTCACATAATATTCTTCATACAAAGGACCGAACAAATTATCCAAGTCTTCTTTTGATGGAACTGATTGAGAATCTTCTAATGAATCTTGAAAATTTGACCAGTTAAATCCGGGTCTTGAATTGTCGCATTCAAAAGCCATAGCTGTGAGTTCATCAAATTTTACAAGTATGGTTTCCATTATCTTTTTGGTTTGGCGGTTATAGATACAAAACCCTTTTGATGACTCAAAATAGCCAATAAAGATACCAATGTTAGCCTTCAGTTTCATTTTCCCAAGATCATCATGATCATTTATTAGATAACAAAGAGATCCAAACACATGACAGTATTGAACATTGGGTTTTATGCCTTTGATCAGCTCATAAGGAGTCGTGTTGTACTTTGTATGTACAAGAGATTGATTCTGAGTAAAGCAAGCAGTAGCAATAGCTTCAGCCTAAAGAAATTCTGGAGTCTTTGAAAAGATAAGCATTATGCGAGCAGCCTCGACTAGTGTACGATTTCTTCGTTCAACAACACCGTTTTGCTGAGGCGTTCTAACTGTTGAAGTGTTATGTGTAATGCCTAATTTTGCAAAAAAACGTTTGTAATTTATCATTTTTGAACTCAATTCCATTATTAGACCGGACTTTCAGGACATGAGCCTTTAGGGACCGTTGAATCTGATTAATGAAATTGATGATCATATTAGGAGCCTCATCTTTGGTGTGAAGAAAGAATACCCATGTGTATCGAAAATAATCATCTACGATAACCAGAATATATATTTGTTGCTATTGATACTTGATACCCTCATTGGCTCACATAAATCCATATGAAGCAATTCAAGTTTGGATTCTATACTTGGAACCAATTTAGGTGGAAAAGAAGCTTTCTTGCTTTTTCCTTGCTCACATGCTGAAATAAGTGATCTTTATCATACTTAAACTTCGATAGCCCATCAACTAGATCTTTTTTCGTGAGATGATTAATGGTACCAAAATTCAAATGAGAGTCTTCGGTGTCATAACCATGATTTTGTTGATGTGGCTTTGGACATTAAGCATACTGGAGAAGAAGCCGCCAAATTAGAAATGGAGATGGTGTAGAGATTGGAATTACGAGAACCAGTAAGTAAATCTTGAACCTCCAAATTCCGAACATAGAAAGTATTTAAACGAAAGGCTACTTCGAGATCTCCATTACAAAATTGTGTGACTGAAAACAAATTGTGTCTTAAGCCCTCAACGTAGTATACATGACATATCATTAGATTTCCTTGAACATAATCTCCATATCCAGTGATTGATGTTTAGTGATCATTCCTGAAGCGGACTGTTCCCATGAATTTCTCTATGAAATTTCTTAGCAATTGAAGATTTCCAGTCATATGCTTCGAGAACCTGCTATTAACAATCCAAAGGACGAGTTGGATCACCTACATCACATTAATAAAATGCAGATGGAAGAGTGACAGTTTGGCTACCCATTTCTTAGTGGTAACCGATGTTTTGGATTTTTTCCGAACACTAGTAATACTCTTTGACACACTAGGTGTTGACTATGTAGTTTTACTCTTGGGTGACCAATTAAAACTTTGTTGATGTTCAAACTATTTCTGCCACATTATGCTTGATGCAATTTTATTTTTCATGTAATTACTAAGTGTCCTACTTTGACTAGAATCAGAGGATAGTGATGATGCACTAGAAACCTTATTTGTTGCTCTTGGAGTTTTAGCAACACTAAACCTGGATTTCACAACTACAGACGTAGCTCCTAAAGTCCTAGATTTTGCTATAAAGGAAGTGAATAAGGCTCTTTTCACCATAGAATCTACAGACAAAGCATAACGAGCAACACATTTTTCATGAGAAGGCATAAAAACATCTTTACCACAAGAAACACAAACAATATTCTAACCATCAGTAACAACATTTATAGTCTTTGCTTTTAATACATATGTGTTTGATTGACAGACAGTCGAATTCATTTTTTACGCTTATTGGAACCTACACTAACACTACTTGACACCTTTCGATCATTTGTAGATGGGCTCTTAACATTAGTGTTCTTAAAGACTCTATTCTTCGATTTAGTGTCCTTAGACTTTGGTCTTTTAACATTATTAGAACTCTCTACTCTTGTGGAATTAGAAACAAATATGTTAGTTTTAGTGACCGACATAAGTGTTTCTGTTTTCGTGATTCTATACATTCCTCTTGCGATGACATTCGCACTCTATTTTTGACTTTGCTCGATTTTAGGTATAGAATGTGAAGTGACTGGTTTTGACCTATCTGCTTTGACCTCAGAATTTGACACTTTCTTAGCCTTGACTGATGTGTTTGTATTTAACGATGTTACACAGAGACGTTTTCTTGAGGTCTTAGATTTGTCAAACTTAGTGTTCACATTCTTTCCATTTTCAATGGTTTTAAGCTTATTCTTGAGTTCAAAAATTGTCATCAAAAGATCTTGATTTTTAGAATGTACATCACCATAAGCATATGTCTTTTGATTAACATTTTTAATTAACTCATTGACTTCACGTTGATGTTGAACCCGTGTTGCTTTTATTGAATTAAAAAGATTTTGATATTTAAGTTTTATATTTTCTCTTTCTTGAACAACCGAATCAACTTGAGTTTTTAGCAACACGTTTTCATCATTCAACTTTGTGAATTTTGACTTCAAAGAATCATCACAAGCCATTTTCTCTTTTTGATGTTGCAATTTAAGTTCAAAATCAATACTTTGAGCTTGAGATCGTTTAAAGTCATTTTCAAGAATTTTGATTCTTTTGAGCAAATTGGCTTGGATCTTTGGAATCACTTAATTTTTTTTTCTTTTTCAAGCATAAAAATCTCATTTTTCTGTTCTGCAACATAAATTAACACACAATCCTTAATTCTCTTGTGAAGGATGCTTCCAAAAGTCGATCAATTTAATTTTGAAGCATGTTATCTTTTTGAGATTGTGTCTCAACTTTCTTTTCTATTGACTCAAAAATATTTGACATCTTATGTACTTCTTCAATAAGATCTTGTTTAAGTTCTTTCGAAAGCTTTATCAAGGAAAGTGGCATCAGAATGACATCGGATTTGTAAAATTGTCTTAATGTGTTTTGACCATCATCAATGTAATTCTTCTTTCATCTTTGAAAAGAGTGACATCGATGTTTTTCCGTAAGGCAAGAATTGATTCATCTATTTTGTCAAACATCTTTAACAATTTCCTTTCATTTGGCATTTTTGGAGTTCGTAAATTCGATATCTCTTTACTTGACTCAGAAGATACATTAGAAGTAGGAGTTGAAAAATAAGTTTGCTCAGCAGAAATTCTTTTTGAGGAACAAATGTTTCATAAAGAGCATTTAATTTTGCATAATTAAATTGAATCATTTTATTTTTCATTTTCAATCTACTCGCTTCAGCGTCCTCAAGAGTTTCCTTAAAATTTGGTGAATCAATAATTAATTTCGTGCTGTGAAGCCTTTCACCATCGTACATTTTGGGTTGTGCTGCAATCGCTTTCTTAAGACGTTCAGGATTTTGATAACCCAACCCAACTTTTAGAAAAAGGATCATAAACTTTGTTTGATCTTTTACCAAGCATGTGAATGGTTTGAATTGATTGACCCATTTT
>BQNB010013294.1:24233-77455 GCA_026074375.1 Tanacetum coccineum | reverse complement strand
CACAGAGACTAGTATCGGGACTCACGGACCTTAGGTTTCAAAAACTCTCAGGTTTCTCGTATACACATAGCTTATAAAATAGAATAGTCAAAGTTCAAAAACATATTTGAATTTAATAAAAAGATATCTATTTATTAATTCATACTTAAATATTAAACATTGATGCAATTGTAACCCTCTACCTTTTAGAAGGCTGCAACATCGGTTGTGAGCCGGCAAGATGCAGCAAACTTTTATCAGCCCACAGTTTATATTTATTACTTATTAGATTTTTTTTCATTTTTCATCATCGTTTTTTTTTTCATGATATAAAGAAGACTTCTTTTTGAAAAATTCAAGTATAAATTTAAACTAATGCTAAAATTTTTGCTATATACTACATAAAAATTGTTGATTTAAGTTTAATCTTCAAAAATAGCACGTATATTAATCAGGTTAAGAGCTTATGGGAGAAAAAGCAACAAATTACACATATGAGCTCTTAAGATTTCCAAATAATCCTTGTTTAGCATCCAACTCACACTTAACTCTATCATTTTTCGTTCTTCGCGAAGATTTGCAAACGCTTAGTCTAAATGTTAAGGAACAAGCTAGAGCTCAACACGCTAGATCGGGTCAAAATTTATTCTTATTCTACCCAGCAGGAAAGTCAAAATTGTGACAAAATACTTATTTTATTTTTGAAAATTTTTAAATTTTTTCATTTTTTTTGAAATTTTGGTGGTAAAAACGGGATTACGTGAAAACAACAGCTGCAAGCACAATCAAATCGACGATCCCCCCCATACTAGAATGAAACATTGTCCTCAATGTTTTACGAAAGGTTTCTACGCAAATCCTAAGCCATTTATTAAGTATGCTCAAAGATAAACGTTAGTCGATTAGATTAGGATATTGGATTTCCCAAATAAAGCTGAGGATTTGAAGCTCTTGTGATCGAAGGACAAAAACCGTGAGCACGAGAGGCTTCAAAAATCCGGGACAATCATGTACAATCACAAAAACACAAAACACGAGAAAGGAAAAAGGCAATCCTCTCACAACAAAAACACTTATTCATTACTACATAATATAACTACGGATAAGCATGGGGTGCCTCCCACGAAGCGCTTGTTTAGGGTCACTAAGCTTGACCCAATCCCCGAATTCATTTGTCCTTGGGGAAGGTTTGGAGATTCGAGACAACCAATTTTGGTATGTCCCCTCCAAAGTAGTGCTTAATTTGATGACCGTTCACCTTAAAGTTTGGCCCGGAGTTTTGAGATAACTCAACGGTGCCATATGGAAAGACATGGGCAATGGTGAACGGTCCGGACCAACGGGATTTCAACTTACCCGAGAACATCTTTAATCTAGAGTTAAAGAGGAGGACTTGATCACCGACGTTGAAAAAGCGGTTTTTGATCTTGGCGTCATGGACCCTCTTAGTTTTCTCCTTGTAAATCAAAGAATTCTCATAGGCGTGATCACGAAGTTCGTTCGTTTAATTCATTGAGTTGAACTTTGCGGTGATCACCCGTGGTCTCAAGGTCAAAGTTAACATGCTTCAAGGCCTAGTAGGCTTTGTGCTCGAGCTCAATCGGTAGATGACATGCCTTTCCATACACGAGCTTGTAAGGAGTACACCCGATGGGTGTTTTGTAAGCTGTACGGAAAGCCCAGAGAGCGTCATCTAGTTTGTCCGACCAAGAGGCACGATTTTTGCCCACGGTCCTTTCAAGAATTCTTTTTAAACCACGATTGGATACCTCTCAACCTGCCCACTTGTCTGTGGGTGATACGCGGTGGAGAGACGATGAGTGACTCCATATTTAAGCATGACCTTTGCAAATTGGTCATTGCAAAAATGTGTTCCACGATCACTGATGATGGCACGGGGGGCACCAAATCTGGCAAAGAGAGATTTAAGAAATTTGCAAACTACTCGGGCGTCGTTGGTGGGGAGCGCCTTTGCTTCAACCCATTTTGACAGGTAATCGACAGCCACAAGTATGTATTTGTTTCCTTTTGATGATGGGAACGGTCCCATGAAGTCTATGCCCCAAACGTCAAAGATTTCACAAACTTGGATGGAATTTTGAGGCATCTCATCCCTTTGTGAAATTTTTCCTTGTCGTTGGCACGAGTCGCAATTTTTAACCAACTCGTGTGCATCTTTGTAAATTGTAGGCCAAAAGAATCCGGCATCAAAGACCTTTTTGGCGGTGAGATTTGCACCATGATGTCCCCCGGTGGGTCCATTGTGGCAAGCTTCGAGTATGTCGAGAGCTTCTTTGCCGTGCACACACCGCCGGATCACTTGATCCGCACAGATTTTGAACAAGAAGGGGTCATCCCAGAAGTAGTGTTTGACATCTTTGAAAAACTTGTTTTTCTGCTGGGATGACATTCCCTTGACAATGAAATTCCCCGCATGGTAGTTTGCGAAATCTGCAAACCATGGGGTACTATCAACACGAAGAGCAACCGATCCAAGAGTTTCGAGGGGAAATGTTTCCGTGATTTCCTTGTTCTCGAGTTTATCTTGATGAGGGTTCTCAAGTCTGGAAAGATGATCGGCGGCCAGATTCTCTGCTCCTTTTTTGTCTCGGATGATAACATCGAATTCTTGGAGCAAAAGGATCCACCGCATCAGTCTTGGCTTAGCATCCTTTTTAGTGAAGAGATACTTTATAGCAGAATGGTCAGTATACACTATGCTCTTGGACAAAACGAGATATGACCGGAACTTCTCAAAAGCGTACACTACGTCAAGCAATTCTTTTTCGGTCGTAGTGTAGTGTGCTTGAGCTTCGGTCATTATTTTGCTGGCATAGTGTATTGGTTGGAAATGCTTGTTTTTTCGTTGCCCTAGGACTGCCCCAATTGCAAAGTCGCTTGCATCACACATGAGTTCGAAGGGCAAGTCCCAGTCGGGAGCAATCAAAATTGGAGCCTCGGTCAATTTTCTTTTAAGTGTATTAAAGGATTCGATACACTCTTTTGAAAAGAAAAATGGAGTCTCTTTTTTGAGCAAGTAGGTCATTGGACGGGCTATTTTTGAGAAGTCTTGTATGAAACGTCGGTAAAAACCAGCATGCCTAAGAAAACTCCGAACACCCTTGACGGTGGTGGGATGAGGTAATTTAGCAATTACATCGACTTTGGCTTTATCTACCTCAATCCCGTTCTTTGAAATCTTGTGGCCGAGGACAATGCCCTCCTTGACCATGAAGTGACTTTTCTCCCAATTTAGACAAAGATTGGTGTCTTTGCACCTTTGAAGCATCTTGTCCAAACGGGAGAGGCAATTTTCGAAAGAATTCCTAAAGACCGAAAAGTCATCCATAAAGACTTCCATCGTCTTTTCGACCATGTCATGAAAGATAGCCAACATACACCTCTGGAACGTGCCTGGTGCATTACATAAGCCGAATGGCATGCGACGATAGGCAAACGTTCCGTAAGGACACATGAATGTTGTCTTTTCTTGATCTTTAGGATCGATGGGAATTAAAAAGTAACCCGAGAAACCATCGAGAAAACAATAGTAATCGTTTCCCGCTAATCTCTCGAGCATTTGGTCCATAAAGGGAAGTTTACGGGTGGCTTCATTTAACTTGCGGTAGTCAATGCATACGCGCCACCCCGTAACCAATCGAGTCGGGATCAATTCATTTTCATCATTTGTGATAACGGTAAAACCACCCTTTTTCGGTACGCAATGTACGGGGCTTACCCAAGGATTATCCGAGATCGGGTAAATTAATCCCGGCATCAGAAGTTTTCACCTCCTATTTAAGACATCGTGATCTTTGGATTCACCCGTCTTTGTGTTGGTACCTCTGGTTTGTATACATCTTTCATAAGAAATCATATGAGTACAAAATTCCCGGGTTAATACCCTTTATGTCGATGAGTTACCAAGCGATGGCTTCGCTTGCGTGACTTTCATAAAAAAGAACCTTTTAGAGAGTCGGCTTTTCTCCTCAAAACTCAAGTCTTTAGAAATATGACGGGCAACTTAATCGTCACCCTCCAAAAATGCGTATTAGATATGAAGAAGTAATGTCCTTGAGTTCGACCTCGGGTAGGTTCACAATTGAAAGTTTATCAAGATTTTAGCTTCACAAACTTTCAATTCCTTTCAAATTTCTGGCAAATAATTTCCTTGGTTGGGAGGGGGTGGTGAAGGATCACTGTTAAGAATTGCTTCAAGAAGAAGAATATCCCCCTTCGAGTCATAGTACGAGTCATCAACTTCCGGTGAAGTTGGATCATCTTCAAGAGCGAGGAAAGCATCGGCTTCCTCAAGAAGAAGAAAATCACTATCCCCAAAGGGAGTGAGAGTCAAAGAAGAGGTAGAAACGATCGGGTCATAGTAAGGAGTGGGATTGCCACTCGCGATCAAATTGGAGAAACCGAGAACTTCTTGAGAATACTCCTCACAAGCCAATTCAATGACGTCTATTCGGTTCGCCGTTATATCATTGTAATTAGAGGAGTACCTCGAAGTTTGATCAAGATTAAATGTTACGGCTTCTTTTCCAACATGAAGTGTTAGTTCTCCTTTGTAAACATCAATCAAGGCACGTTCGGTTTTTAAGAAGGATCTCCCGAGAATTAGGGGAACTCGGGGATCTGCATCAAAGTCTATGACTATGAAGTCGGTCGGGAATGGAACTTTCCTACTTTTACGTAGACATCTTCGGCGATACCGATCGGTTGAGTGATCGAACGGTCCGCTAGTTCAAGAGTCATACAAGTAGGAGTGAGTTCCGGAAGAGAAAGTCTTTTCCACACGGATAATGGCATGAGATTTATGCTAGCGCCAAGATCGGCCAAGGCTAAGCACTCATCAATATTGGGAAAATCACACGGTATGAGGAATTTGCCAGGGTCTCCAAGTTTTTCAGTAACTTGTTGAGGATGACCGCCGAGCAATGCTCATTTAACGGAGTTCTAGCCATTTCACTTAACTTTTCTTTGTTTCTGATCAAGGCTTTAAGAGTCGGGGCAAATTTAGGCATAAGAATCAAAGCATCCGTTAAGCTAATTTCAAAACTCAAATCTTTAAAGATTTCGTAGAATTTCTCAATTTGGTCGTTAACTTTTTCACGATGCCTTTCATCATTACGTCTTGAAAGTGATTATGGGAATTTACTGGTTTCAAGTTAGGATCGGTCACCAACTGAGCAACAACGGGCTCAGAATTTGGTACATGAGGTTGATCTTGGACAACCAGAGGTTGGACGTCTTTGGTACTTTCGTTATTAGTAGGAGGCACCGTGTCCTTTGTCACCTCGGTTTCACGCTCCACTACTTTAGGAGAAGAAGAAGTAGGAATCGTGGGTCCTTGATAAGCAACACCGCTTCGGGTAGTAATACCCTTCAAGTCTTCCTTCGGGTTAGTAACGGTGTTACTCTGAGAGAGAACCCGTACCTGAATATAAAAGCGGTATTGGCATTCACGAATTTGGAAAGCATGTCCGTTAAATTGGTCATTTGATTTTGCAAGTTTTGATTTTGGTCTTGCATGTTTCTCATAACCGCATCATTGGCTTTGACGTAGCTTTCAAAATCGGTCTTTGTCACACCTTGTGTTTGAGGAGCCGGAGCTTGGTAAGGTGGAGCTTGGTGAACTGGAGGTTGATTTACCGGGGGTTGATAAATTTGTCCTTGGTTGTAATTATTCCCCCGGTTTTGGTTGTAATTGTTTCCCCGATTTTGGTTGAAATTATTTCCTTGGTTGTAACGGTTTTGATTAGTTCCTTGATTGTTTTGATTGTTTTGAACGGGAGGAAAACCAGGAGGTCGGAATTTATTAGCAAACGGGCACGAAACGCGTATTTCCCTGTGTTATTTTAGCGCGGCGGCTTGAGAGACGTACTCTTGAATATTGTCACGATAAATGTTGCCATTGGTGGCGGGACAATTTCGGTATGAATGAGCACCACAACAAGTAACACAACTTTCCTTGACCGCTTTCACGGAAGTGGGAGCTTGGGATTTCTCATCAAGAAGTAAAGCTTTCACCATATCTTTCAGTTCGGCAACATTGGTAGAAATACCGGGGGTAGAAGAGCTCAAACTCACTTTTGCAACAACCGGTTTGTTACGTGAATTACGAACTTTGGATTTGCTTTCAATGATTCTTAGGCAATCACGGGGCATTTTATCCAAAAGGTTACCACCTGCGGCTGAATTAAATGAATCTTGATCATTTGAGTTCAAGGCATTGTAGAATGTATCGAGTTGATGCAATTCTGAAAATCCATGATGTGGACATGCCCGAAGAAGATCGTTGAATCGGTCCCATGCCTCATAAAATGTCTCATCAAATCTTTGTTGTAATCTCGTAATTTCATTTCGAAGATTTGTTGTTTTAGAAGGAGGGACAAATTTGTTGATGAATTTCGAACGAAGATCGATCCCATTTAGAATCGATCGAGTGGGTTTCTTTCTCAAGCCAAATCCGGGTCTGGCCCCTCGAGGGAAAAATATGAAAAGCATAAGCTTTACTCGACGTACTCTGGACGTTCGGTTGACAAAAGATATCATCTAACGAATCACCACACTCGTAACAACAATTGTGGTTAATTTGTGGAGGACTTTGCGAGGAATTTTCACCGGGGTCCTGTTTGACAACGAATGGCTCTCGAGGAGCATTAACAACGTTGGTATCGTCATCGGATGACTCGTAAGTGTTTAGAAGGTCTTGGTAAATTCCATTTTCATGACAAATTGTAAACCAAACTTCCTTTAATTTCTTTCGCCATAGAGCACATCCTTGACAATTTGGACCTTCAACCGGGTTTCCACACTTGGGACAATCACGAAGGGGTTGTTGAGATGAGTCGGGTGTACAACAATATCCTTTATTATACAACGATCCACAAGACGAACACTCTTTAATCGTGAAGAGGGGATTCAAACGATAATCGAGTGACGCCATAAGAATTAAACAATTTAGAGGGTTAAGAAAAGAATTAAACTGATAAGAAGAAAAAGAAGATTATTTTTGGTTTTTCGAGTTTTTTAAGCAACATATTTTATTAACGGACAAAATGAGATAAGACAACTTAAACCAATTAATCAACAAGCTTCACTGTAGCTCTTTAAAAGTGATTAACTTTCAAAGGTGAGCCGTATATCGCAAGTGACACAAAAGGCAAGTTTTTGAAACTTTGGTTCGGGAACTTATTAATGGATAATACTTCAGTTGAAAGTATTATATGTTGGTGTTCTTTTACCAACTTGTGATTTTTTTTATGGACAATGTTTTTTTTTGGTTTTTCTTGTTTTTATTTATCTTAAACTAATACTAATAAAAGAAAATAAAAAATATTTTTGTATTTTTATATTTTTATAAAGAAAAATAACTTCACAGGGAAGGGTCTTCAAACACGACAAACTTTAACGCGGTAATCGTTTCACGGCCTCCCCGGCAGCGGCGCCAAAAATTTGATGCGGGTCCGAACACACTATATATTATTTCAATGATTCTTAGGCAATCACGAGGCATTTTATCCAAAAAGTTACCACCCGCGGCGGAATTCAACGAATCTTGATCATTTGAGTTCAAGGCATTGTAGAATGTATCGAGTTGATGTAACTCCGAAAATCCATGATGTGGACATGCCCGAAGAAGATCGTTGAATCGGTCCCATGCCTCATAAAAAAACGCTTTCTCATCAACTCCTTTGTTGAATTCGTGATTTAATTAGAAGCTTTGTAGTCATTTCTGGCAGCCTCACAATTGTATATTCCATTGCAACCGTATCCAATTAATATAAATTATGAGGGGTTGTTTTTTTTTTTTTTTGTGTGTGTGTCTGTGTTGTTGTGTGTTGGTGAGGCGGCGATAGTCTTTTGTCAGAGCGCCAAATGCGGTGACGCGCGCGCCTTCTTCGATTTGGGAGCTTATCATGAGATCTCTGATGAAGCTCACTGTAGCAACTCGACTGTATTGGACGTGTTGTGACCTGGCCAGACAGTAGAGCAGTGATCGTTTGTGGCTCTAGGATAGAAGTCTCGATGATTGGTCAGATGAGCTAGTGATCTCTCTTCGCTCATGTATCTGAAGCGCAATAGCGCGGTTGTATGGAACGAGGGGTATAGTCAGCATACTCGTGCACTCGTAGTACCGTTACGATGTAGTGTGCTAGTGGGTGAGTCTCCGTGTGAGGCTGAGTGACACTCCTGTGTGGCCCTCGGGGGGTGTTGAATCATCGTTCGAGCAATTGGACTCTAGGACGCTCGTAGTCACTCATAGGGTCTAAATAACGGAAGGTATGTGGGGTGGTGTCTATCTCTTTGTATGTGTGCGTTCTGCCACGAGCAAGAGTAGCATTGGATAGATAGATCTCACAGTAGCGCCGCCGTGGACGCTGTTGTTGTGTGTGTGGTCGTATGGATTCTAGGCGGAGTACGCTCGAATAGTGCGGACAGCGAGCAGTGGCGTTAGTGTTAGTGATAGAGAGGAGATCTGTAATTGAGAGAGATGCAGACTATTAGTTCGAGCGATACTGTGATGCCGTGATCGACTCTGTGTAGGAGTTGGCGCATATAGTGATTTGATAAGTAAGAGAATAACTTGTACACTTGTATTGCTTGGTGAGGTGTCTGATTGTTAGGTTTCTTGCCTGGATCGATAGATCGAATGACTTCACAATTTATTTTAATAACGGACAGACGAAGGTCGGCATGCCTACACTAAAGACAGCGGAAATAAACTTAAAAGAAAATAAGAAAGCTCTGGAAATCAACCTCGACCTACTGGAGGAAAGAAAAGAACAAGCAGCGATACTAGAAGCAAAAAGCAAAGCAAAGATGGAAAGGTACTCAATTCTAAAGTTCAAAGTGTAAGTTTTAAACCAGGAGACTTAGTGTACCGTAACAATGAGGCAAGCCGTGCGGAAGATACAGGAAAATTAGGTCCCAAGTGGGAAGGGTCGTATGAGGTAACGGAAGCACTGGGAAAGGGCGCATACAAGTTAAGAGACCGGGACGGAAACCAGCTCCCACGGACCTAGAATGTCAGCAACCTTAAGAAGTGTTACACGCACAAAATGTAAGCAATTCACCCATGCGGACTTCGCAGTGGGGGTAATGCATTCCAATCTATCTCAATTATGCGTTGTAATGTTTTTCATTTGAAACTTTAATATAAAAAAAACGTGAAGCCTAGCTACCTTCAAAACTTTTATTTTAAATTCTTGTTGTTTACTGTACCAAATTATTATATTTGTGGTTAAGACGCGCACGCAATAGGGCACTTCCCAATTAATGTTGTTCCGTATAACAAAAGGATGAGTAACATGACAATTCACTCAAGTATGTAAGAGGCATTGCAAGCCAAATACTAAAAGTGTTCCGTGATGATTAAGGTTAAATTTAACCCTTTATAAATATATAAATATAAATAAATATAAATATATAATAAGGATCAAAATCCACTCTAATCAATGAAACCGGAAGTAGTATGTAATATTCCCGGGTCGTTTATCCCCAACGAAGAGTGAATTGGAAAGTCGAGAGTTGGACTGACATTTGATGTTTGAATGGAGGAGATTTGGATTGGATTTCTAAATCTATGGATAAACTAATGCAATCTACTCTAAAAATGAAAAAGGCATACAAAATTAAGCTAAAAACGATAACGGAAATCTAAAAAATGTTGACTAAAAACCCTAAATTTTCAAAAATTAACTTAAAATGATTTTTCCACTTTTAATAGACTCTAATTAACTAAAAAGTAAGATTAAAGAAAACTAGAAAGAAAACGGAATTGATTTGAGCTTTAAAACACAAAAAAACGTGAACGGGAACGAATCCCGTTCTTTAAAAAATGAAATTTTGCAAAAACAACCCTACGAGAGAAAATCTATTTTTCCTCGGTGCAATATGACAAAAGAAAATTTTCTAAAAAAGAATTATATTTTTTTATTTTTATTTAATTTTTAATAATTAAAAAACATTTTTAAAGAAAAAAAATAATTAAAAATAGTAAATGATTTTGGAAAATTATGAAAAAATTACAAAAAGTAGATGAAGTTGTGCTTGATTTAAGAAAAATAAAACTCAGTTGTCAGCTTATCCCAATAAGCTGTAATAAGCTAAACAGGCTTATAAGCTTGTTGGGCTAAAAATGAGTTTATAAGAATAAAAAGAACAAACTAAGACGGATGAGCTATTGTAGCATGATGGTTATGGGTGTGGGTTTGTGGGACGTTTGCTTGAAAAAGGGGAGGTCCAGGGTTCAATCCTTGGCCTCCTATTTTTGCAGAAATAATTTTTTTTACTTTTTTTTATGAACTTAATACCTCAAATTTTCATTAATCATTGAAAAAGTTACAATACTTGAATTAAAATGCAATAAGCTGTAAAGAACTATCCTATTGAAAACTTAAACTTAAAACTAACACTCTTCCTTTATGGCTTACAAAATGACCCTATATATAGAAAACGTCAAAGAGCTTGTCTTCTCATGGTTGTGTTTCTTTGCTGAGACAGAAACTAGGGTGTGTTTGTTGTGTGAGTGAGTCACAAATCAATCCAAGCCATCCAAATTTGAGTAGATCCCAAGGTCTCGATCTGGACCATTGATTATTTGTCTTCTTCCCTTGTCGAATTGGAGGCTTGGGGATTGCCAAGGTGGCAATAAGCCATGTGGGGTGTGGGGTGAGGGAAAATGACATTTTTTGAGGGGGTTAACAGTGTTCGAGGTGCGGGAAAGAGACAATGAACAGGGTTGGCGGGAATTTTATTTTAAGTGGGAGCAGGGGTGAAAGTTTGGAGAATTAGCAGAAAAGGTCCCTCGTCTTGTATGGGTTTATTGCATGCTTGGTCCTTGTGGTGTAATTGTTTTGGGGTTTAGGCAGAAAAGGCCCTCCAAGTATATAAGTGCGTTTTCAAAATTAGTCCTTGGCATTTAACAATGGTCAAGGGTTAAGGGTTTTTGGTTTGGGCTCATTGTTGGGCCGGGTACAAGGGTTTTGGTTATGGGTTTATAAAAGGCTTTAGTATATAAGTGGGTTGACCCGGGCTCACTAGGTGGGTACGGGTGGGCCCACTTTTGACAATTTAGGTTTTTGGTTTTCGATGTTTTTTCCAATGCTACTTCATGGGGTTGACTTTTGTTGACTTTTTGCTTTTGACTTGACTTTGGGCTCTGATTTTGACTTCTCTTTATGCTCTTTCCGTTCTCGTGCTTAGTTTTGTCCGTATTTGGCTTTGACTTTGTCCTTTTCTTGGATATCCGTTTCCTGCACAATACGAATGCAAAACATACAGATACAATGTATTTTTGGTACGTTTTTAGTCATTTAAGCTCGTTTTTAATGGTCAAAGGTATGTGTAATTAAACGCATACCCTATGACAACCTTTTGAAACAAATGAAATGACTTTAAATGAGCTTATTAAATGTGGCTTAGTGACCCCAACCCATTAACACTACCATTATGAACCATTTTAGGCTTATGCCAAACACCCCTTTAAATACTAATTATGCAAATTTAAGCTTGATAAACTGGTTTTTAATAAACAAACCCTTAATACGAGATCTTAAATAGCTCAATAAGAACCTAATGGGCATATAAAAACACAAAAACAAGCAATTATAAGCAGGATAAGAATCAAACAGTGATGAGCTTATAAAAAAACAGATCCTATGAAAACAATGAAACAAGTAAACAAGAATAATGCAGTAACTTCAATTAACAAAAGACAATATAAATAAGGAAATAAAAGCAGGAAATAAGGGCAAATAGGCAGAATAAGCTGAATTAAGCAATGGTAAAAGTAAAGAACCTTGACTCCTTGCTCAAAACAGGAGTAAACATAGACCTATTAAGCTCTACCTACCCACCTTATTCAATAAGCAAACTAAAAAGCCCATAAGCTCTTCCATTTCAAGCTTATCTTCCAAAAAGTTTAAATCTAAATTTTTTGAGTATATGAAACAATGACTTTCAAAAACTTTTGCAAAACTTTAAATAAGTTACAAACATATTTTATAAACTTAAGAAGCTTATAGAAGTGTATTGTAAACAAAATAAGCTTAATTGCATAAAGATTTAAAAGAGACATGGGTGCATAAACTAGAAACTGAAATTTTCATTAATTTTAGTAGGAAAGATTACAAGGCTTTTTGAAAAGTAAACTACAGTAATTAAATGACATAAAAACATTAAAAATAAAATTAAAAACTAAACTACTCCTCCCTTCTATCATTGTCTTCTTTATTCAATATATAGCTGAGTCTTCGTAGCTTTGTGTGCTTGTTGTGCTTCCCCTTATGAGAGCAAACCAAAGACCATCCCGACCCTTAATTTTGAGTGATGCCCAATCCAACTCAATCTAACCCTTGATATTCATTCAACTAATAAAACAGCCTAGGATTGCCAGCGTGGAGTTTGGTGGTTTGTGGGAGTGGGGTAAGATGAGAGGGACGTTTTGGCTGTTTATAGCAAGGGTGGAGGAGTGGGGTTGGTTATTGTTGTTTGTTGCAGGGTACACACACAAACACGTGTGTTGAGGAAGGATGAATAGTACCTTTGGCGCCCAAATGGTTTAACTTTGAAGTTTCGATGTTTGTCAGAAATGGTCCCTCAATGAATTAGGGTATTGCAGTACACTTCCTTGTTTTTAGCATCTTTGGTCCCTGAGGTTGATTGGAAGTTGCACCATTAGTCCTTAAAGACTAACAATGTTAGTATAAAAGGGGTTTTGGGATAACATTGTTAAAAAGGGAAATGGGCTTTTGGTTTGGTTTAGATTTGGGCCCGTTTGGTTTTTTATAAAAAGGGAAATTGGGCCGTGTCTGTGGATTTTGGGTTTTAAAGGTTTAAATAGGATTTAATATATAAGTGGGCTGACCCGGGCCCACTAGGTGGTACGGTGTGCCCCTCTTTTGACAATTAGGTTTTTCGGGTTCGGTTTTTCGATGCGATGCGACTTTACGGGTTGACTTTTGTTAACTTTGCTTTTGAGGCTTGACTTTGGCTTTGATTTTGACCTTCATTATGCTCTTTCCTTTCATGTGCTCGATTTTGTCTGTTTTTGCTTGATTTTTTGTCTTTTTCTCGGATATCCGTTTCCTGCACAAGATAAATGAAAACATACAAATACAAAGTATTTTTGGTACGTTTTTGGTCATTTAAGTCCGATTTTAGTGGAAAATGGTATGTGTAATTAAGCACATACCAAAATCCCCCATACTAAACTATTGCGTGTCCTCACGTAATGCTATAAGTAAGCACTTAATAAAACTAAGAATCTCGATCCCCCTCGACTAGTAACCTCGAAAAGTAGCTAAGTGTTCATCGAGGGGAAATAAAGAATCGATAGCTCTAAAAAGCCCCGTCTTTACCATTTTTAAAATATATACACTTATTCCTACACATATTTTTGTATTTTTCATTTTTCTCATTTTTTGTAGCAACTAACTAATCTTATTTGACTTTCGTTAATTTTAAACTATAGGGATCATAGAACAAGATGAATTCGATCCGAGAATGGTCCCAAAAAAGGATAAATTCATCGTCCCCCGATTTTTCACTTGCTCCCAACAATCTAAAAACGAAATCATTAGTAAAATACCAGTAATATGCTAACACTACTCATATTTGTAACTTGTGAATTTTCAACTCCGACAATTATTATATATTAGGTGAATGTGCCATTTCAAATTTCAACCATGGATCAACGTTTTGCAAAATTCTATGCTTCACGTTCCATCCGAGAATAATGAGTTTGAAGGCGAGATCATCCCATGTAGCGAATTTCGTCTCGGCACATCCCAACCTTGCGGCTAAGTGACCATGCTTTTGACACCTCACAGAGACTAGTATCGGGACTCACGAACCTTCGATTTCAAACCTTAGCGTTTCTCGTATATATACATAGCTTAAAAAACTTAAAATAAAATAGTCAAAGTTCAAAAGCATGTTTGAATTTAACAAAAAGAGATCTTACATTTATTAATTCACACTTAATATTTAACCATAACATTGATGCAATTGTAACCCTCGACTTTTTAGAAGGCTGCAACATCGGTTGTGAGCCGGCAAGATGCAGCAAACTTTTATCGGTCTCGGATTTTTCTTCTTACTATGGGCTTTCTTTAGAAGCCTGTAACATCGGTTGTGAGCCGGCAAGATACAACAAACTTTTATCAGCTCACAGTTTATATTTATTATATATATATTTTTTTCATTTTTCAACATATTTTCATCATCATTCATTTTTTTTACGATATAGAGAAGACTTCTTTTTGAAAAATTCAAGTATAAGTTTGAACTAAGGCTAAATTTTTTGCTATATACTACATAAAAATTGTTGATTTAAGTTTAATCTCCAAAAATAGCACGTATTATTAGTCGAGCTTATGGGAGAAAAGGCCACAAATTACATACATGAGCTCTTAAGATTTCCAAATAATCCTTGTTTAGCATCCAACTCATATTTAACTTTATTATTTTTCGTTCTTCGCAAATATTCGCGAACACTTAGTCTAAATATTAAGGAACAAGCTAGAGCTCAACACGCTCGACCGAGTCAAAATTTATTCTTATTCTACCCAGCAGGAAAGTCAAAATTGTGACAAAACACTTATTTTATTTTTGAAAATTTTTAAATTTTTTTTTATTTTTTTGAAATTTTGGTGGTAAAAACGGGATTACGCGAAAACAACGGCTGCAGGCACAATCAAATCGAAGATCCCCCCATACTAGAATTAAACATTGTCCTCAATGTTTTACGAAGGGTTTCTACGCAAATCCTAAGCCGTTTATTAAGTATGCTTAAAGATAAACGTTAGTCGATAAGATTAGGATATTGGATTTCCCAAATGAAGCTGAGGATTTGAAGCTCTTGTGATCGAAGGACAAAAAATGCGAGCACGAGAGGTTTCAAAAATCCGGGACAATCCTGGACAATCACAAAAACACAAGCAAAAGAGGCAAGCCTCTCACAACAAAAACACTTATTCATTACTACATAATATAACTACGGATAAGCATGGGGTGCCTCCCACGAAGCGCTTGTTTAGGGTCACTAAGCTTGACCCAATCCCCGAATTCATTTGTCCTTGGGGAAGGTTTGGAGATCCGGGACAACCAATTTTGGTACGTCCCCTCCAAAGTAGTGCTTAATTCGATGACCGTTCACCTTAAAGTTTGGCCCGGAGTTTTGAGATAACTCAACGGTGCCATATGGAAAAACATGGGCAATGGTGAATGGTCCAGACCAACGGGATTTTAACTTACCCGAAAACATCTTCAATCTAGAGTTAAAGAGGAGGACTTGATCACCGACGTTAAAAACGCGGTTTTTGATCTTGGCGTCATGGATCCTCTTAGTTTTCTCCTTGTAAATCAAAGAATTCTCATAGGCATGATCACGAAGTTCATTTAGTTCATTGAGTTGAACTTTGCGGTGATCACCCGCGGTCTCAAGGTCAAAGTTTGCATGCTTCAAGGCCCAGTAGGCTTTGTGCTCGAGCTCGATCGGTAGATGACATGCCTTTCCGTACACGAGCTTGTATGGGGTACACCCGATGGGTGTTTTGTAAGCGGTACAGAAGGCCCAAAGTGCATCATCTAGTTTGTCCGACCAAGAGGCACGGTTCTCGCCCACTGTCCTTTCAAGAATTCGTTTCAAGCCACGATTGGATACCTCAACTTGCCCACTTGTTTGTGGGTGATACGCGGTGGAGAGACGATGAGTGACTCCGTATTTAAGCATGACCTTTGCAAACTGGTCATTGCAAAAATGGGTTCCGCGATCACTTATGATAGCACGAGGGGCACCGAATCGGGCGAAGAGAGATTTAAGAAATTTGCAAACAACTCGGGCGTCGTTGGTGGGGAGCGCTTTTGCTTCAACCCATTTTGACAAGTAGTCGATCGCCACGAGTGTATACTTGTTCCCTCGTGAAGACGGGAACGGCCCCATAAAATCAATGCCCCAAACGTCAAAGATTTCACAAACTTGGATGGAATTTTGAGGCATCTCATCACTTTGTGAAATTTTCCCTGACGTTGGCACGAGTCGCAATTTTTAACCAACTCGTGTGCATCTTTGTAAATAGTAGGCCAAAAGAAACCGGCATCAAAGACCTTTTTGGCGGTGAGATTTGCACCATGATGTCCCCCGGTGGGTCCATTGTGGCAAGCTTCGAGGATGTCGAGAGCTTCTTTGCCGTGCACACACCGCCGGATCACTTGATCCGCACATATTTTGAATAGGAAGGGGTCGTCCCAAAAGTAGTGTTTAACATCTTTGAAAAACTTGTTTTTCTGCTAGGACGACATTCCTTTAACAATGAAATTTCCCGCGTGGTAATTTGCATAATCAACAAACTACGAGGTACTTGAGTCACCACGAAAAGTCACCATATGGAGTGTCTCGAGAGGAAACTTTTCATTTACTTCCTTTGGGTCGAGCACATTTTCATAAGGATTTTCTAATCGGGAAAGATGATCTGCCGCGAGGTTCTCGGCTCCTTTTGTGTCAATTACGTTGAAATCGAACTATTGAAGGAGGAGAAGCCACCGGAGCAATCTCGCCTTGGAATCCTTTTTAGCAAAGAGATATTTTAGGGCGGAGTGATCCGTATACATAATGCTTTTATTCAAGATGAGGTAAGACCAGAATTTTTCGAAGGCGTACACCACGGCCAACATTTCTTTCTCCGTCGTGGTGTAACGCGATTCCGCCTCGATGGTAGTTTTGCTAGCATCGCACATAAGCTCAAAGGGCAAATCCCAGTCTGGGGCAATCAAGATTGGAGCTTCAGTAAGTTTTTCTTTAACGTTTGAAAAGCTTGAATACAATCATCGGAGAAAATGAACGGGGTATTTTTCTCAAGGAGATGAGTCATCAGTCAGGAAATTTTGGAAAAATCCTTAATGAACCGTCGATAGAAACCGGCATGACCGAGAAAACTTTGAACACCCTTAATGGTGGTGGGATGAGGTAATTTAGCAATCACATCGACTTTGGCTTTATCGACCTCAATCCCGTTTTTGGAAATCTTATGGCCAAGGACAATTCCTTCCTTAACCATAAAATGACTTTTCTCCCAATTTAGACAAAGATTGGTGTCTTCGCATCTTTTGAGCATCTTGTCCAAGCGAGAGAGGCAATTTTTGAATGAATTCCCAAAAACCGAAAAGTCATCCATGAAGACTTCCATCGTTTTTTCGACCATGTCATGAAAGATAGCCAACATACACCTTTGGAACGTGCCCGGTGCATTGCATAAGCCGAAAGGCATGCGACGATAGGCGAACGTTCCATAAGGACACGTGAATGTTGTCTTTTCTTGATCTTTAGGATCGATGGGAATTTGAAAGTAACCCGAGAAACCATCGAGAAAACAATAGTAATCGTTTCCCGCTAATCTCTCGAGCATTTGATCCATAAAGGGAAGTGGAAAATGGTCTTTACGGGTGGCTTCATTTAACTTACGGTAGTCAATGCACACACGCCACCCCGTAACCAATCGAGTCAGGATCAACTCATTTTCATCATTTGCGACAACGGTAAAACCACCCTTTTTCAGTACGCAATGTACGGGGATTACCCAAGGACTATCCGAGATCGGGTATATTAATTCGGCATCAAGAAGTTTTTGAACCTCCTTTTTGATGACATCGTGGATCTTTGGATTCACCCGTCTTTGGTGTTGGACCGCCGATTTGTAGTCCTCTTCCATAAGAATCTTGTGAGTACAAAATTCCAGGTTAATACCCTTTATGTCAGAGAGTTTCCAAGCGATGGCTCGCTTGTGTGACTTCAAATCCTTTATGAGAGCGGCTTTTTCCTCGGCACTAAAGTCTTTAGCAATTATGACGGCAAACTTGTCATTACCTTCCAAAAATACGTATTCGAGATGAGAAGGTAAGTCCTTGAGTTTGACCTCGAGAGGTTCATCAATTGAAGATTTATCAGTTTTAGCTTCACAAACTTTAAGTTCTTTTCGAATTTCAGGCAAATAATTTCCTTGAGTGGGAGGGGGTAATGATGGATCATCATTAAGAAATGCTTCAAGAAGAAGAATATCCCCCTCCGGGTCATAATAAGAGTCATCAACTTCCAGTGAAGTTGGATCATCTTCGATAGCGAGGAAAGCGTCGACTTCCTCGAGAAGAAAATCACTATCCCCGAAGGGAGTGAGAGTCAAAGAAGAGGTAGAAACGATCGGGTCATAATAAGGAGTGGGATTGCCACTCGCGATCACATCGGAGAAACCGAGAACTTCTTGAGAATACTCCTCACAAGCCATTTCAATGACGTCGATTCGGTTCGCCGTCATATCATCGTAATTAGAGGAGTACCTCGAAGTTTGATCAAGATTTAAGAACGCCCTCGGATATTTAACATTCCGCTGCTACCCAGATTTGGGGGTGTTACAGGTTCGCCGTCATATCATCGTAATTAGAGGAGTACCTCGAAGTTTGATCAAGATTGAATGTTACGGCTTCTTTTCCAACACGAAGTGTTAGTTCTCCTTTGTAAACATCAATCAAGGCACGTCCGGTCTTTAAGAAGGATCTCCCGAGAATTAGGGGAACTCGGGGATCGGCATCAAAGTCTACGACTACGAAGTCGGCCGGGAAATGGAACACACCAACTTTTACGGAGACATCTTCGGCGATACCGATCGGTTTGGTGATCGAACGGTCCGCTAGTTCAAGAGTCATACAAGTTGGAGTGAGTTCCGGAAGAGAAAGTCTTTTCCACACGGATAATGGCATGAGATTTATGCTAGCGCCAAGATCGGCCAAGGCTAAGCATTCATCCATTCCGGGAAAATCACACGGTATGAGAAATTTGCCGGGGTCTCTAAGTTTTTCGGGTAACTTGTTGAGGATGACCGCCGAGCAATGCTCATTCAACGGAGTTCTAGCCATTTCACTTAATTTTTCTTTGTTTCCGATTAAGGCTTTAAGAGTCGAGGCAAATTTAGGCATAAGAATCAAAGCATCCGTTAAGCTAATTTCGAAACTCAAATCTTTAAAGATTTCGTAGAATTTCTCAATTTGGTCGTTAGCTTTTTCACGACGCCTTTCATCATTACGTCTTGAAGGATATGGAATTGTCGGTTTCAGGTTAGGCATCGGAGCACTAACGGAAATAACAACGGGCTCAAAATTTGGTACTTGAGGTTGAACTTGGACAACTGGAGGTTGGACTTGGACAACCGGAGGTTGGACGTCTTTGGTACTTCCGTTATTAGTAGGAGGCACCGTGTCCTTTGTGACCTCGGTTTCACGCTCCACTACTTTAGGAGAAGAAGAAGTAGTAGGAATCGTGGGTCCTTGATAAGCAACACCGCTTCGGGTAGTAATACCCTTCAAGTCTTCCTTCGGGTTAATAACGTTGTTACTCGGGAGAGAACCCGTACCCGAAGATGAGGCGGTATTGGCATTTACGAATTTGGAAAGCATGTCCGTTAAATTGGTCATTTAATTTTGCAAGTTTTGATTTTGGTCTCGCATGTTTCTCATTACCGCATCGTTAGCTTTGACGTAGCTTTCAAAGTCGGTCTTTGTCACACCTTGTGTTTGAGGAGCCGGAGCTTGGTAAGGTGGAGCTTGGTGAACCGGGGGTTGATTAATCGGAGGTCGATAAATTTGGCCTTGGTTGTAAGTATTTCCCCGGTTTTGGTTGTAACGGTTTTGGTTATTTCCTTGGTTTTGAATAGGAGGAAAACCGGGAGGTCGAATTTGATTAGCAATCGGGGCTCGGTAACCGGTATTTCCTTGGTTGTAGTTAGCTGCGGCGGCTTGAGAGACGTACTCTTGAATATTGTCACGATAAACGTTGCCATTGGTGGCAGGACAATTTCGGTAAGAATGAGCACCACCACAAGTAACACAACTTTCCTCGACCGCTTTCACGGGAGTGGAAGCTTGGGATTTCTTATCAAGAAGTAAAACTTTCACCATATCTTTCAGTTCGGCAACATCGGGAGAAATACCAGGGGTAGAAGAGCTCGAACTCACTTTTGCAACAACTGGTTTGTTACGTGAATTACGAACTTTGGATTTGCTTTCAATGATTCTTAGGCAATCACGGGGCATTTTATCCAAAAAGTTACCACCCGCGGCGGAATTCAACGAATCTTGATCATTAGAGTTCAAGGCATTATAGAATGTATCGAGTTGATGCAATTCGAGTTGATGTAACTCCGAAAATCCATGATGTGGGCATGCCCGAAGAAAGATCGTTGAATCGGTCCCATGCCTCATAAAACGTTTCATCAAATCGTTGTTGAAATCTCGTGATTTCATTTTGAAGATTTGTTGTTTTGGAAGGAGGGAAAAATTTGTTGATGAATTTCGAAACTCAAGATATCCCCATTTAAGAAACGATCGAGGGGGTTCTTTTTCAAGCAAATTTTCACCGGGCGGCACCCTCGAGAGAAAATGAGAAAAGCATAAGCTTAACCGACGTATTGGGTACGTTGGGGACGTCAACGTATAAGTGATCTTGTTGAAATAAAGAATGTCAGGCATGAGGGTCTTCTTTGTCATGTCGAAAAATTATTTGTTTTGAACGAGATGGTAGCGCATACCATGCTTAAGCTCAAAGTTATCTACGGTGATTCAGGACAACGATGGCATCCTCGTGAACCTCGGTGTTTGACTTCGAGCAATTGAGCCATAGTACGATTATCGGCATCGTAATACAGGAGGAGCTGATTTGTCAAATAGGTTCCACAAGATTGAATGGTTCAATCAAAAGTTGGGTGCTTGTTGTTGTTGACGGTTAGAATTACGGGATTGAGAACGAGAAAAGAAAATTTATACTAATTTTTTTTTATGTAGTATTTTGTTTTCATCAATGTATTTCACTAAATCTTGTAATAACGGGACAATGAGATATGACACTTAAACCTAATAATCCACTCGCTTCTCGTTGACTCTTTAAAAGAGAAAAAAACGCACAAAAAGGAGCGAAGGAGTAGGAAAGCGCGGAAGCTATTAAAAACCTTTTCTCCTTTAGGGTGTAGTTCCTAGAACACCCGTTATACCTCTTTTAGTTTGTTTAACTTTGATGGTGAGCGTACCTCGCGAGGAGACACAAAAGGTAAGTTTTTGATCTTTGGTTCGGAAACTTATTAATGATAATACTTCAATTGAAAGTATTATATTGATGGTGTATTTTATTTCTTTTTATGGATAATTTTTTTTTATATTTTTTTGATTTTTGATTTTTTTTCTTTTTATATTATATATATACTAATAAAAGAAAAAATCTTTTTGTATTTTTTTATGAAAATATAACAAAAATAACTTCAACGAAGGATCTTCAAACACAATTTGTCAAAACGGTCAACAATACGGATACAATTTCCCGGCAGCGGCGCCAAAAAACTGACAACGAGAACTCACACCCATTTATTATATATTAAATATAATATATAGTAAATATTAATATTTTACTTATAAATATTATTAAATATAAGGATAAGAATCAAAAAATCACATTTTGATAGTAATCAGGGAGTATGATTCCTCGGGTCTTTATCCCAACGAGGAATGACAATGAAAGTCGAGAGGCGTCTTTGGAGAATCGATGCTTGAATAGAAACAAAGATTATGATTGTTTATCTAACAACTACTGGAAAATTAAGTCAAAAATTAAAAAACACTCTATGGTAAGATAATTGTACTAAAAACGCAAAATGGGAACCTTAAACGGGATCTAAAAACCCTAAATTATCAAAATTCAGGTCCTAAATGATTTTTTTAGTTTTTATTAAGTCATAATTGACTAAAATGCTAGAACAAAGACAACTGACAATCAAAAACGGAAAAGATTTAAGCTTAAAAACATGAAAAACGTGAACGGGATTCAATCCCGTTCTTTAAAAAATCAAATTTTGCAATTTTAACCCTCGAGGCAATATAAGTTTTTACTAAGTCCTAATGTTTAAATGAATAATTTTCTAAATAAGAATTATATTTTTTTTACTTTTCAATAGTTTTTTATGAATTAAAAATGATTTTAATGAAATAAAATGTTTAAAAATAATAAAACTATTTAATAAAAATCTAAAAAAATTAGCAAAAGTGCATTGAACAAGGAGGAATCTAATAAAAATAAGCTGGTGAAAACCGCTTATCAAATAAGCTGTGAAATAAGCCAAAAACAGCTTATAAACCAAACGGGCTAAAACTACTATAAATAATTAATTGTGCAAAGTAAAATCGAAAAAGACCCCAGGGCGAGTTGGTAGTGGAGTGTGTTGGTGTAAAAGTTTGTGATAAAGGGTGAGGTCCGGTGTCGAGCCTTGCTCACCTGGGACTTTCCCTTAATCCTCCAAATGTTGCTTTTGTTTTTGCCATTCTTTTATCAACTTTTTAAAGACTAAAAAATAAGCACTTTTTAGAAAAAACACTTTTTATAAACCACATAATAAAGCACATTATAAGGCTGTAAAGGTGACATAATATAGCTTTTCTAAACTAGCCGTGAAATGATAACTGTTTGCAATTTTAAGCACTATTAAGCAATGAAAACTCAAAATTAAGCTTAGACAGATAAATGGGGCATATCTAAAAATTCACTTAGAACAAAATAAGCAAACTATAATAAGCTAGCATTGGAAGTTTGATCAAAAGCTAGAAAACTTAGAAAATTGTTAAGCTAAAAATGTAAATAAGCTTAAATAAGCTCTAAACTAAAAGACATAAGCTAAAATTGGTCTAAACTCTAACCTTAAAGCTAAACTAACCCTAGAATATGCAAACAATAAGCTAATTATGCCTAAATAAGCAAATTGCTTTTTGGCCCAAAACTGATAAGCAAAAAGGTAAAAGGGGCTTTTCTAGCTTAAAAATAAGCTAGCAAAAGAATCCTTATGGCTTAGTGACTTATACCACTAAGAAGATTGGCCAAAAAGCTACAATAAGCACTTAAAAAGCTTCATGAGAAGGGTATCTCACACAGATTTAACACTTAGACAAATTTTTGAACTTTTGTAATCTTAACAAATCACCAATTTTGAACTTAAAAATAAGCAAAAAACAGATCCTTATGATATATAAACCTAAAACAGATAAATCTTTAACCCTCAAAGAAAAAGATATCAACAATCAAAAGCATTTGAATTCACAATAAGCCACAAAAAGCAAACGGAAAAAGCATTTTCTCAAAAAAATTTCAACAAACTGCAGGGCTTTGACTTTGTAACTAACCATGTTTTTCACTTAGACCAACTCAAAAACCTTACAAATCTCAATAAGGAAAAAGCATAATCAAATAAGCCAATAAAAAATAACCTTTAAGCTAACAGTTTCAATCCACTAAACTCTTAAAAACCTTGGAAACGTGTGTTTTAACACTGAAACACTTAAAAACATACTAAATTTACGGACTACGTATAGCTAAAAACTAAATGACTCAAGTGTAAAATTTATTTTGAACTCATTTTGACCCATTAAACAGTTAAAACCAAACATCCTTAAAAACTTGTTTTTCCAATTTTTAACTTAATAACTTGATTTTTAGTGATCAAATCTCCTTAATACCAAGATTATAGATGAGTTCTAACAAATACATAATTTTAAGCAACTTTTAACACTTAAATAAGCAAAAACAACAAGATTAAAGATTATGCAACTTTTACGCTAATTTAGACAAAATTATAAGAAAAACTTGCAACAAGGTTTTATACTTAACCTAATCTAATAAGCAATACAACATCATAACAAAAGCATAATATGATAAAGCAAATGTAGAACAGCAATAAGCAACAATATGCAGTTGAATAGTAAATAAGCTAAAAATGAAAAAATGAAAACTTACAAAGGTCCAAGCTTTTTCTTATGAATTTCAAAGCCTAAAACAACTTATCACAATCCTAAAGCTTATCCACATAAGCACTAACCCATGGCAAATACACCATGCTCCATGAGATCTTCTTTATATTTTTTGGTATTTTTTTTTTATGGATTTTTAAGATTAAAACGGAAATAAAAGTGATAAAACAGTAAAAAATAAGTTTGATGTCAAGAAAAAAAAGCATAGTGAAACTTTAGGTGAGATCCATATGCTGTTCATAGCCTTTTCAAGCATAAAAAACAGGTTTATATACAAATGATACAAACACAAAAAACTTTAAAAACACAACCTTAACTTTTTTCATTATCTATAACTTTTACAAAGGAAAGGAAATACAAAGCATAAATTCTAAAAAACTTAAGTAAATTACACAAAAAAAAGAGAGAGAGAGAGATTTCTTCAAGGGATAAGCCCTCTATTTATAGGCTGGTAGTTGCTGTCTCGGTCTTTAGTGTGTTTTTTTCGTTGTGAGAGGATTGGGAGCTTCAATCTTGGCCTTCTATTCTCACTTGTGCTGCTTTGAATCCATCACAACCCTTGATTGTGTCCAAGACAATCATTTCCCCAATGATTGCTTAGATCGAATGATGTTAGAGCCCAAGACGTCATCCCTGCATTCTTTTCTGGCTTCTAGAAGTTTAAGTGGGTTTAACCATGGGGTAAGTGTAATTTTAGAGGTGAGAGGTGAATAGTAACAATGGAGGTAAGAGCAGGAAAATAGGTTACCCTATTTAATTTTGGTACAGGGTGAGGGTTGGGTGTATTGCACTTGGCTCTCCCAACTTATATAAGTATATTACAAACTTGGCCTTTTGGTGCATCTTTGGTACTCTTGGTGTTGGGAGGGTTTAGACCGTTAGTCCTTAAAAGGACTAATAGGGGTGTTATAAAGGGAATGGGGATAACGGGGTTATATGGGTGTGATGGGCTTGTTGGGTCCGGGTATAAATTAAAGGAGTTACGGCTTTTGTATTATCTAAGGGTTTAGATATAATGGCATTGGGCTGACCCAGGACATTAGGCGGGTCGGGTGGGCCCGCTTTGTGCACAGTTTAAGTTTGCGGGTTCGTTTTCGATGTCTCATCCTATTGCCTCTTTGGGGTTGACTTTGACTTTTTGACTTTTGTTGACTTTGACTTTGTCTTTTTGACTTCTCACGGTCTTTCCGTTCTCATGCTCGGTTTTATCGATTTGGCTTCGATTTTTGTCCTTTTCATGGATATCCGTTTACCAGATAATAAAATGCAAAACATACATAATTCAAATTATTTTTGGTACGGTTTCAGTCGATTTAAGTACGTTTTAGTGGTCAAAGGTATGTATATTAATACGTTACCAGATGCATCCTCCCCCCCCCCCCCCCCCCCCCCCCCCCCCCCCACCCCCCACCCCCTCCCCCCCCCCCCCCCCCCCATTTTAGATAAGGAAAATCAGTTTCTTTTGGGAACGAAGCCATTACTAACTTGGATCTGCCTTTGTGCATCAATATAATCAAACTTTGAGGGTGATTGATTCATGTTGTGTTTGTAACATGGTCGAAAGTGATTTGTGATGCTTGTGGTTTTGAACCCAACAACCCAACAAGCTGAGGCCTTAGCAGCATTAAAATTATTTCCCTTAACAACATTAACTACTGCTTTTGGACTAGCAGTATTAAAATTTTTACCCCTAATAGTATTAACCTTTTTATTAATATTAATGTTTTTAAATGTTGTGTTCTTATGAATGGGACTCTTAACAGTTGAATGTGCTATTTTAGAAAGATATGACATTGGTTTAGCAGCATTCACTGTTGTTTTTGAGTGAGCAGTATTAACTTGTCTAGCAGTATTAACTAATACTGTTGTTTTTGAAATATTTTGTCTAGTAGTATTAATTGATACTAAACCAGACTTCATTAGTACTGCTCTTGGAACTATGTTCTTTTTAGCACAAGGGTAAGTCTTTATAGCAAAGTTTTGATGATTCACCCTTTGAGCATTGTTCCAAACAGGTTTTACCATCCTTTGATTTTGAAACAGTTTTTTATGGTAATTGCAATCAACCTGCAAATGATCAAAGCTTCCACGCACATAACAGGCCTTATTAACCATCTCAAAATTGCTTCCTAGTTTTTGAGACATCATATTGCTCTAATTTGTTTGATTGCCTCTTGGACTGTGAGTGTTTTGCCTATGTTTCTCAACTTGTTTAAAAGTTTTCCTAAAAGTTTTTTCTTGTTGTTTAGATTTGACAAACTCTTTCTTAACAATACTAGGCCTAACTATTTTCTTTTTAGTTTTATGCTAAGACACATCCTCTTCCTCATCATCTAACACCCATTCTTTAATAATTGGGGCATCATCATTCTTCCTAACTACCTTAGGCTCTTCGTCACTAGGCATAGCTTTACAGTTCTCAACTGCAGGCTCATTAACAAACTCATCTAAACCAGTAAAAGACAAGTCAGGTATTGGAGGCATGAAATTTCCTGTATAGGGAGGTGGAACTGCATTATAATTTTCATAGCCTAAACCTTTCTTGGGGGTGCCGGGGGTATGGTCGGGTGCGCCCGTGTGTGGGGGTGGGTGGGTAGGGGGCTTGAGTGGGGAGGGTAGTGGATGGATTGGGGGCGGGGGGGTGAGGGGTAGGGGGAGGAGGGGGGGGGAGGGAGCGGTTGGTGGGGGGGGGTAGGGGTGGGGGGTGGTCGTTGTGGTGGGTTCGGGGCGGACACACGGCGGGGGTTGGGGGCGGGGCGGGGTGGGGGGTGGGGGGCGGGGAGGGGGTGGGGCGTGAGGGTGGGGGTAGCTTGGGGGCTTGTGGAGAGGGGGGGGACGGGTGGGGGGGGGTGTCTGGGGCTGAGGGGGTGGGGGGGGGCCCGGGGTTGTGGGGTGTGAGGTGGATGGTGGTGAGGGGGGGGTAGTGGGGGGGGGGGGGGGTGGGCTTTGTGGGGGTTGGCGGGCCGGGTGGGGTGGGGGGAGGGGTGTTAGGGGGGGTGGTTTGTGGGTGTGGGGGTTTGCGGCGGTGAACTCCCCACGGGGGGGGGGAGTCCTTGGTGGGGGGATCGGGGTGGTGGGGTGGGGGGGTTTTGTGGGTTGTGGGGTGTTGAGGGGGGTGGTTTTCGTGTGGGGGGGGCACGGGCTGGTTGGGGGGGGTGTGGGGTAGTGGGGGGTGGGAGGTGGGAGTTGGGGTTTGTGCGGGTGTGTGTGCGTGGTGTGTGTGGGGGTGGGGGTGGGGGGGGTGGGTCGGGGCTGGACCAAGGGTAGTTTGGGTTGGGTTGGGGGGTTGTTGGTGTGGTTTGGTTGGGCGGGGGGGGAGGAGGGGGGGTTGTGTGGGGGGTGTGGGGCGGTAGGCGGCGAGGGGTGGAGTGGGGGGGTGGGGGGGGAGGGGGGGGGGTGGCGGGGGGGGGGAGGGGGAGCGGTTGGCGTTGATAGGTGGGGGGGTGCGCGGGGGATGGGTGGTGTAGGAGGATTGTGGTGTGGTCACGGGGGTGGGTTCGGAGGGTGGGGGGTGAGGGAATCGGGAGGGTTGCTGGCGGTTGGGGGGGGGCGGAAGGGGGTGCTTAGAGAGGTGGGGGTGGGGGGCCGGGCGTGTTGGAGGTGAGGAGAGGAGGGGGAGGCTAGTGGGTGAGGGGGGTGGTGGAGGTGGGTTGCCCCCGGGGGGGAGGGTGTGGCTAGGGAGTTTGCGGGGGTCTTAGGGGGTGGGGTTGGTGCTATGATGATGGTGAGTTGGGTATACGGATATGAGGGTGGGGTGAGGGTGTCATTTGCTGGGGCGGGGGGCTGGAAGCGGGGGGCCGTGTGGTATGCTTTTGTGTCGGGGTTCCTGTGTTTGTGTTTACTTACTGTGGAGTTGTGGTTGGGGGTTTTTGTTGTTGTGTTTTTGTATTTGATGCGTATTTCGTTCTTCGGGGTGTGATTTTTTGTCTGCGGTTGTATGTGTATTGTGCTTTGCCACCTTTTAGGCGGTTGTTATGCCTTGTCTGTTGTGGGTTTTCTATGTTATCCTATTTTTTAATTGGTGCTTAGTTATTTGGTGTTTTGGTTTCTCTTGATCTTAGTGTATTTATTTTTGTTGAATTTTTTATTTGTTTTACTTTTTTTTCTTTTTTTTATTTTTATTTTTCCTTTTACTTTTTTAATATTTTTCTCTTAGTTGTCCCCTTTTTTTTACTTTTTTGTTTTTTGGTTATTTTTATTTGTTTTTTTACCCCTTTTTTTCGTTTTTTTTGCTCCTTTATTATCTTTTTCTAGTCTCCCCCCTTATGTTGTTGTTTTTTTTATTTCTTATTTTTTTATTTTTTTTTTTTTTTTTTTGTTTTTTTTCTTTTTGGTCTTATTTGATCCCCTTTTTTTTGGGATTTGCTTTCAATGATTCTTAGGCAATCACGGGCATTTTATCAAAATGTTCCAAACGCGGCGGGAGGAATTAGCGAATCTTGATCATTTGAGTTCAAGGCATTATAGAATGTATCGAGTTGATGCAATTCTGAAAATCCATGATGTGACATGCCCGAAGAAATCGTTGAATCGGTCCCATGCCTCATAAAAAGTCTCATCAAATCTTTGTTGAAATCTCGTGATTTCATTTCGAAGATTTGTTGTTTTAGAAGGAGGGAAGAATTTGTTGATGAATTTCGAAACAAGATCATCCCATGTTAGAATCGATCGAGGGGGTTCTTTCTCAAGCCAAATCCGGGCGGCCCCCTCGAGGGAAAATGGGAAAAGCATAAGCTTTACCGACGTACTCGGGACGTTCGAGAACTTCATCGTAGAAGTGATCTTGTTGAAATATCGAATGTGAGCATGAGGGTCTTCTTTATCATGTCGAGAAAAAATCTGTTTGTTTTGAACGAGGTGTAGCAAAAACCGTGCTTAAGCTCAAAGTTGTCCGCGGTGATTTCGGGCACAACGATGGCATCCTCGTAACCCTCGGTGGGTGCTTCGAGCAATTGAGCCATAGTACGAGTATCATCCATCGTAACTACGGGAGGAGCTGGATTTTCAATTGGTTCTTCAAGATTAAATGGTTCAACAAAAGCCAGGTTGACTTGTTGTTGTTGACGGTTAAGATTACGGGATTGAGAACGAGTGCGCATGCACTAAAATGTAAAAAGAAAATTTATACTAATTTTTTTTTTGGTTTTTTTTTGATTTTTTTGGCTTTTCAACGATGTATTCACAATATATTTTAATAACGGACAATGAGATAAGACACTTAAACCTAGTAATCAACAAGCTTCTCGGTAACTCTTCGAAAGAAAAACGCACCAAGGAGTAGAGGATAGGAAAAAGTGCAAAAGTATTTAAAAACTATTCCTTTAGGATCATAGTTTCGGACCAACACGCCCTTATACCCCTCTTTGAGTTTGTTTATCTTTCAAAGGTGAACCGTACCTCGCAAGTGACACAAAAGGTAAGTTTTTGATTCTTTGGTTCGGGAACTTATTAATGGATAATACTTCAGTTGGCAAAGTATTTATATGTTTTGGTGTTCTTTATAAAATTGTGATTTGTATTTCTTTTAATTGATAATGTTTTTATCTTTTTGGTTTTTTTCTTGTTTTTATAAATATGCTAAAAAGAAAATGAAAAATATTTTTGAAACAAAAATAACTTCTCGGGGAGGATCTTTCAAAAACAATTGTAAAATTCGAAACGACAACCGCTTAACTCCTCCCGGAAGCGGCTGCCAACATTAATTAGGATTAAAACTAACCTTCAAAATATATATATATAAATATATAATACTTATAAATATATAATAAGGATAATTATCAAGAAAATCAATGAAACCGGAAGTAGTATATGATATTCCCGGGTCGTTTATCCCCAACGAAGAGTGAATTGGATAGTCGAGAGTTGGATTGACATTTGATGATTGAATGGAAGAGATTTGAGTTGGATTTCTAAATCTACGAGAAAAATAATGCAATCTATGCTAGAAGTTAGAAAGGCACACAAAATTATACTAAAAAAATGTAACGGCAATCTAAAAAACGACACTTGAAAACCTTAATTCTATAAAAATTAACCTAAAATGATTTTTTCACTTTTAATAGACTCTAATTAACTAAAAAGTAAGATTAAAGAAAACTAGAACGAAAAACGGAGTTGATTTGAGCTTTTTAAAACACAAAAAATTTGAACGGAACAACGAACCCGTTCTTTAAATTAAAAAATGAAATTTTGCAAAAACAACCCTACGAGAGCAAATCTATTTTTCCTAGGTGCAATATGATAAAAGAAAATTTTCTAAAAAAGAATTATATTTTTTTGATTTTTATAATTTATTATGAATTAAAAACGAATTTAACTAAAATTAAATATAAAAAATACTAAACGATTTATGAAACTTTTTGAAAAAATGACAGAAAGTAGCTAGAAGAAGTGATGAATGCAAGATACAATAAAATGGGTGAAATGTTATCAAATAAGCTGTTAAATAAGCCGAAAACAGCTTATGGGCTTGTTGGGCTATAAAGCCCTTATATAATTAATTGTGCAAAACACTACCGGATGAGCTATTGTAGCATACCGGTAGTGAGTGTGTTAATAAACCGTTGGTTCGAATTGGGGGTAGAGGTCTCCCAAGTTCGGGGGGGGGGGGGGGGGGGGGCCCTTTTGCTCACTGGGGTTCCCTAACCCAACGTTTTTGTTTTTATTCTTTTTTTTTTACAACTTTTTAGATAAGCTGAAAATAAGCAACTTTAAAAAAGACAAAAAATTTTATAACTAACAAATAAGCACGAAATAAGCTGAAAAAGCTTGACAAAAATGCTTAATTTACTCTAAGACATATTAAGCTAACTGTTGGGCTTTTAAACACTTAATAAGCTAATGAAAATGAAAGATAAGCTAAAACCAATAAGCTATACCTAAAAAGCAAAAGAGATTAAAAATAAGCAATGACAATAAGCTAAACAGACAGAACAACTAGCAAGAGTTAAAACACTTAAATTTTACACTAAGAGCAACTCAGCTCAAATAAGCTTAAGCAAAACCATAAGTAACTAAATAAGCTAAAATGGGCTTATACTAACCTAATAAGCTAAGATAAACCTAAATAAGCTAATGCAATAAGCAAATAAACTATAATAAGCAAAATGGCTATTGTCCAAAAACTGTCAATCAAAAAGCCAAAGAGGACTCTTTGGGCTTAATTTTTAAGCCCTTAGAATGAATCTTTTGGCTTAAGGCTTATGAGAGTCTATAGAGTGGCTTATAGGGTATCTAAAAATGCAAAGAAATTAAAGTTTGAAACAAATATAGGCATAGAAAATGGCTTGTGAAATTGGTTGTCACAAAGAAGCATATGCTGATTTTTCACTTAAGAGAAAGTAGACAAAATGCAGGACCAAAATAAGCTACAAAATACACTCCAAATTAAAAAGCTAATGAAAACAGATAGAGTTAAGCTCCTAAATAGCTTGTGCAAAAAATCTTAAAAGCTAAAAACAACTTAAAAGCTCTGATAAATTGGATTGAAAATGGGGCAATTTTGACTCATGAAAAACTTAACAAAAAACTAGGACATATTTGAAATGGGCAAAGGTAAACTTGAAGACTCTAACTACTGCATTAAGACACACCAAAGGATATAAAAACAAGTTTCAAATATTTGTTTTGAAGGCTTAATCTAATAAGTTGTATCAAAACTGATTTTCACCAACAGTTTTAAAGACAACTTAAGAAAAACCTTAAAAACAATTTTTAACTTTAAAACTTTTCCAAAAACTGATAAAACCTACTAAAACAAGCTTGATTAAGCTAACCAAATGACCCAAATGATTTTTTAACCACTTTAACCCATTTTAAACCCTTGACCCAAACACTCCCTTAAGGCTTTTTAAAACAGATTTTTAAACTGACTTGAGAGTTTTAAGCAAAAATTCTTGAAAGACAAAAGATAAGTTTGCAATATCAAGTAGAAATAAGCAAACTTAAAAAGATGATAAGCACTTAAAACAAGGAAATAAGCAATAAGCTGTAAAAGACAAGTAAAGGCAGATTTAAGTAAAACTCAAACAAGAGGCATATAAGCAATACATAAGGACACATAAGCATAAAACACATATAAATAAGCAAGATAAGCAAAAAAAACAAGAATATAAGCAAATAAGCAGATGAACAGTAGAAATAAGCAAATATGAAAAAGGAAACTTACTTGATCCCTTGCTCTAAACAAGGATTAAAGGACCTAAATAAGCTCTAAAGACCTACCCAGCTTATAAATAAGCACTCTACTAAACCCATAAGCACTTCCATTATTTGCTTATCATCCAAAAGCTCAAAATGCCAAATTCCTTACTAATGAAAACCTAAAAGCTTAGACAAGTTTTTGAGAAAGCTTATCCAAGACACCCTGAGTTATAAAAGCTTAAAAGAGCTTATGAAAGACTTTTGAAACTTAAAGAAACTTAAAACTTGAAAACGGATTTTAAAAAACAAACTTGAATTTCATTAACTTTTAAAAAGACATTACAAGAAAATACAATAAGTTGATTAAAACTAAGTTAAGCAAAAAGTAAAAAGCTAGATGCCCCTATGGGCTTACAAAGTCCTACTTATATAGAAACGAGCTAGGAGCTTGTCTTCTCTTTGGTCTTTTGTCTTCTCTGGATGTGTTTCTTTACTGAGACATAAACCATGTGTGTTTGTTGTGTGAGGTAAAAGCAGAGATCATCATAGCCCTTTAATTTTGAGTGCTCCCCAAGGGCTTAATCTCAACCATTGATCATTTGTCTTCTTCCCTTGTCGAATTGGAGGCTTGGGGATTACCAAGGTGGACATAAGAGCCATGAGGGGTGGGGTTTATGGTTTTAATGAGTTTTGGCTGGTTGTGAATAGTGGTCGAGGAGGGGGGGACAGGGATAGTGAACAGTAGGGCGGGAAATTTGGGTTTATATCTGTTTGATTATAAGCAGGGTGTGAGTTTGAGGGATTGGCAGCATTGGTCCCTCAACTCATATATTTGTTTTGCATTTATCGTCCTTTGTGGTGATATACTTTGAGGGTTTGGCAGAAAAGGCCCTCCAAGTATATAAGTGTGTTTGCAAAATTAGTCCTTGGCATTTAACAATGGTCAAGGGTTAAGGGTTTTTGGTTTGGGCTCATTGTTGGGCCGGGTACAAGGGTTTTGGTTATGGGTTTATAAAAGGCTTTAGTATATAAGTGGGTTGACCCGGGCTCACTAGGTGGGTACGGGTGGGCCCACTTTTGACAATTTAGGTTTTCGGGTTCGGTTTTCGATGCTTTTTCCAATGCTACTTCACGGGGTTGACTTTTGTTGACTTTTTGCTTTTGACTTGACTTTGGGCTCTGATTTTGACTTCTCTTTATGCTCTTTCCGTTCTCGTGCTTGGTTTTGTCCGTTTTTGGCTTTGACTTTGTCCTTTTCTTGGATATCCATTTCCTGCACAATACGAATGCAAAACATACAAATACAATGTATTGTTGGTACGTTTTTAGTCATTTAAACTCGTTTTTAATGGTCAAAGGTATGTGTAATTAAACGCATACCATTCACTCTTACCGTGTTGTCTGCTTTGAGACGCTCCGGTAATGAGAACGGCTAGTGCAGATGTGAAACCTAGTCAAGGAGATTCTTCGAAATTCTACCTGATCACATGCAGTATTTATACTGATTAACGGGGAACCATGGTTATTACAACTGTATTCGACAAAGTAACAAAGCCACTTTCATCCATATATGTTGTTTATCACTAACCCATTCATGCAGATTTCCTGATGGCGGCAGCAGTTAACCGATGACAAGTCAAAGTCAATGCCACATGCTTATACTCGACTGACATATGAAAAGACATCATGAAAGCTCAAGTACATGTTTCAAGACTTCTGCTACTCTGATACCATACGTCTTTCTTGAAGTAACAAAGTATTAAAGTTAAAGAATTTCAATAAATTTCCGCTACTATGATACCGTACGTCTTCCATGAAGTGACGAAGTGTTAAAGTTAAAGAATTTCAAGAAAGATGGTTACACAAGCTTTCAAAATCAAGAAAAGTATGAGCATGTCGGTCTAAAAGTCACAAGATCACAAGAAGGCAAAGATTTCAAGATGGCGAAAAGAGACTATGCTTGGTTGATGATCTCAAGAAGCTCAAGATCACATACAAGTCAAGATAAAGATACAAGCTAAAGCCTAAAAGTCTAAAGATTACTACATCAAGATTCACAAGATAAAGATCATGAAAACAAGACTACGAGCAAAGATTGAAGACATTCATAGAATGTAGAGCTTAAGTTTTTGTAAATTGGAGTGACCTCCCTTAGGGAGGGATTGTTAGAAATCAAGAAAAGACTCGATCACTACCAATATATTATAGAATAGCTCATAGCGTAATATTTGGTAACTTACCAAACTAACCGGGTCAAAATAAGACTCCCTTATGTGTGACCGGCCTTGGCTAGGTATAAATACCCCTCTCCACACCTTGGAGAGGGTTGGTTGTTCATTTGGTTCTTTCATATAATACATTTACCTTTCATTTCTCTCTCTAAGTGTTTCAACCCACTTTCTCTATCTAAACTTTTTTTCTTGCTCATTTGTTAGGTCATTTGATACATCTACATTTTCCATTGTTGATACATGAGAAACTTATGATCACAGACATTGAAATCACCATGCACATTCATTCTCTTTCATACTCTTTCCATATCATTTGAATCATTGATCACTTGAATGGTCAATAGATTGCTCAATCCTCATCCTGTTAATTTCAGGGTACGGTCAAAACTGGATACAATCTTCACCATTTAATCCATTTATCAATATAAAGATATGATTCTATAACAAAATTAATCATTTGTTTTCGTAAGATTCCATTTTGTTTAACGATTAAACTCATTTGAATATCTGTAAAAAAATTAGCCCATTAATATTCTTTTCCAAAACCCAAGGTAAAAAGCCCATTTTGCCTTACGAAACCCATTTATTAGCCTAAAATATCATTTACGAAACCAATCCATTTGGCCCATTACTGTTTATGAAACCATTTGATTAGCCCATATGAAACCGAAACCTGAATCATTACTTTCGTAAACATAATTAACACATGAAAAATGATAAACTGAAAGATTTGTTTTATTTTTTGGCATATTTTATCATTTATTTAACAGTTTAAGACTGTTCTTATGTCAGAAAGCAACATTTCAAATTTACGAAACCTATCAAGGTTGTGAAACCTCTTGATCTTAGTCTACAAATGATATTTTTAGTGATCAATCCATTCTAATCATGTTACAAGACATATATCAATGTTTTGCCTCAATCAATTTCAAGTTTCAATCACTTTTCATTTTTACGAAACCCTAAATCTATATGAAACCTATATTATCAATTAATAACAACAATTAATCACAAAGAAATCAAATAGATCATGTTTTCTTACATTTTTCTATCTCAGAGAATCAATGAAACGATTTGGATCGTGTTTTCTAAGTTACGAAAGCTCAACTTATGCAAAGGATTTACGAAACCTTCTCCGTGTAATTTACGAAAGTGATAAGGTTACGTATGACCTTGTTACTTTTATACTTTCGAAAATGACTTTTCAATTTTGGCATTTTCAATCCCTCAAGTTACTTACGTAAACCTTTTTAGTCCATACAAAACTTATCTTTTGAACTTGTCATTTTCAGATGCTCAGGTTTCTTTCGTAATCATTAATCACCCATACGAAAGTTATCTTTTGCATTTTGCACTTTAAGTCCTTATAGTTACTTTCATAAGCTTTTATCATCCAAATAAAATTCATAACTCCACCTTGGAGTTAGACCACTTTTCACATCAAAACTTTTGAATTATTTTGCAGTTAAGTTCCTGTTTTTGAATTAAAAATTTTATAACTCCACCTCAAACAATTATCCACATTTGAAATTTCTTTCCTTTTGATAAAAATTTATTTGAAACAAAGTTATTTTTGCTTTTGAGAACACATTTTATTTTCTGATGATGAATTGATTGAAAAATTTTATAACTCCCCCTCAATAAGATATCTAATTAAAGAACTTATCAAAAGATAGTTAATTTTGCAGTTTTGAATATTCTTAAGAAGATTTTTGAAAATCAAGAATTTCATAACTCCCTCTCGAATAAATGTCTAATTAAAGAACTTATTCAACATATTGTTACTTTTTTCTATTATTCCAGACTTAAATTTTTCAAAATTGATGATTTTTAAAAGATGTTTTTGAAGAAATCTTTGTTTGTGAATGGATTTTTATTATCAACCACATATTTTAGCAGTGAAAGATCATTTTATGAATGATTTACTCCCCCCTCAGTTCATGATATATTGATTTTGCATTTAAAGAACCACTTTTTGAAAAATACAATATCATGAGACTGATATAAACAGAGAAGATATGTGTTTGTATCTTTAAGTTAAAATTTTGTTTTTGAATGTTTTTGTTTTTCAAATTTTTGTTTGTTTTTCATTTTTTATTTTGGTTTTGAAATTTATTTACAAAATGTTTTGATATATGATCTTTCATTCAAGAATATAACTTTGCGAGACGTTCCAACTCAGTTGGAGTCATACATCGCATACCAATCCTGTGAACTAAATACTCACCTTTCTTTTGGAAGGGCTTTTGTAAAAATATCAACAAGTTGGTATTCCGTCCCGACAAAGTAAAGTTTAATGGTACCTTTTTCAACATGCTTCTTGATAAAGTGATAACGGATGTAAATGTTTTTTGTACGTGAATGTTGTACCGGATTGCAAGATATGGCAATTGCACTCTTTGAGTCATAGTACATTGGAATCTTGTTATAACGAAATCCATAATCTAGCAGTTACGTTCTCATCCATATGAGTTGAGCACAACATGTACATACAAATACGTACTCAGCTTCCACAGTTGACATTGCTGTATAATCTTGTTTTTTTGACGACCAACTGTCTAGCTTATCTCCCAGAAATTGAATGCCTCCAAATGTGCTTTTGCAATCATCATTACACCCTGCATGGTCTGCGTCTGAATATGCAATTAGCTTAAATCCAGAATCCTTCGAGTACCATAGACCCATGTTAATGGTTTGTCTTAGGTATCGAAAGATCCTTTTAACCTCTTTGAGGTGTTTTTTGGTTGGGGTGCCTGATAACATGCACCTATAAATGTCACAAAGGCAATGTCTGGTCGACTAGCAGTGAGATACATAAGTCCCCCAATCATACCATGATACTTAGTTTGGTCAACTTGGGTACCTTGTAAATCTGCATCTAGTTTGGCAATAGCCATTGGTGTGCTAATGGTATCACATTTATCCATCCCATGTTTCTTAAGAAGATCCATAGTATATTGTGATTGACATATAAAGATTCTTCGGGGTGATTGATGAACCTAAAATCTGAGAAAGAACTTCATTTCACCGATCATTGACCTTTCAAAATTATCTTTCATTAGTTTTGCAAATCTTTTTGAAAAACTGGTTTAGTTGACCCAAAAAATATGTCATTGACATAGATTTAAACTAATAAAATGTCATCCTCGTGTCTTCTTGTAAACAATGTCGGATCGACAATACTTTTTGTGAAATGGTGTTTAATTAAGAATGAGGAAAACTTGTCATACCAGGCTTTAGGGGCTTGTTTGAGACCATACAGAGCTTTCTTAAGACGATATACGTGGTTAGAAAGTCTGGATCTACAAAACCGTCGGGCTGACGAACAAAAACTTCCTCTTTCAGTGGACCATTCAAGAATGCCGTTTTGACATCCATCTGGTAGATAGGAAAGTTCTTGTGAGACGCATATGCCACAAAGATTCTGACAGCATCGAGTCTTGTAACTGGTGCAAATGATTCCTCAAAATCGATTCCCTCCTCTTGACTATATCCTTTGGCAACTAAATGAGACTTGTTCCGAATAACCGTGTTTTCGACATCAGTCTTGTTTTTCCAAATCCATTTAACTATGATTATGTTTCTACCAATAGGACATTCAACAAGTTCCCACACATCAAGGCGTTTGAACTGGTTCAGCTCATCTTGCATGGATTCAATCCAGTTTTGATAAAGCATAACTTCCTTGATATTTTTCGGTTCAATTATACTCACTGTTAGTGCGTACATACAAACTTCAGCATCAGTTTGAAGTCGATTTCTTGTCATTACAGGTTTTGAGGGATCACCAATCACTTGTTCAATTGGAAGATTCTTAGTCCACTTATCACTAGAGCGATGTTTTTGGTGAAACTCGTGCATATTTGATGGATCCTGATATGTTGAAGATGACTCAGCTTCTTCGAACACAGGAGTTTGAGGTGGATTGTAGAACACATTTCCATCAAATTCTACAACGTCTTCTTGAACTAATTCATCGGCATTTTCATTCAAGACTAGAGAGTTTAGTTCAGTGACAACTTGTTCTGCTGATGAGGATACTATTTGTGGAGCTTCATCTTCTTTAACGACAATTGAAGATGATGAAGTGTTTTCGTTATCAAGAGTATTTGCAGCAGAATTATCTAACACTTCTGGTGAACTCGTCGCATAGTATTCTACATACAAAGGACCAAACAAATTATCCAAGTCTTTTTTGAAGGTACTGATTGTGAATCTTGAAAATTCATGCAGCTAAATTCGGGTTCTGAATTATTAAATTCAGAAGCCATTGATGTGAGTTCATCAAACTTGACATGAATTGTTTCCATTATCTTTTTGGTTTGGCATTTATAGATACGAAATCCTCATGATGACTCAGAATAACCAATAAAGATACCAATATCAGCCTTCGATTTTATTTTCCCAAGATCATCATGATCATTTGTTAGATAACAAAGAGATCCAAACACATAAAAGTATTGAATATTGGGTTTTCTTCCTCGAATCAGCTCATACGGAGTCTTATTCTACCGTGTGTGTACAATAGAACGATTTTGAGTAAAGCAAGCAGTAGCAATAGCTTCGGCCCAAAGAAATTCTAGAATTTTTGAAAAGATAAGCATTGTTCGTGCAGCCTCGACAAGTGTACGATTTCGTCGTTTAACAACACCATTTTGTTGATGCGTACGAGCAATTGAAGTTTTATGAACAATGCCTAACTTTGCATAAAACGAACACAAGTTTTCATTTTTGAACTTTGTTCCATTATCATTTTGAATCGTCAGAATTTGAGCCTTTAGATTCCGTTGAACTTGATTTATGAAATCTATAATCATATCTGGAGCCTCATCTTTGGTGCGAAGAAAGTATACCCAGGTGTACCGAGAATAATCATCGACGATCACTAGAATATATTTCTTGCCATTGATACTCCCTACCCTCATTGGCCCACACAAATCCATATGAAGTAATTCGAGTTTGGATTCTATACTTGGAACCAATTTTGGTGGAAGTGTAGCTTTCTGGTTTTTTCCTTGTTCACAGGCTAAACATAAGTGATCTTTATTATACTTAAATTTTAGAAGTCCATCAACTAGACCTTTTGACATGAGTTGATTAATGGTACCAAAATTCAAATGAGAAAGCCTTCGCTGCCATCACCAAGATTTTATTGATGTGGCTTTGGAGATTAAGCACACTGGAGAAGAAGTTGCAAACTCATAAATAGAGATAGTGTAGAGATTTGAATCACGACAACCGGTAAGCAAATCATCACCCTCCAAATTCCGAACATAAAATGTGTTTGAACGAAAGGCTGCTTCTAAATCTCCATCACAAAATTGTCCTACCGCAAATAAGTTGTGTCCTAGGCCTTCCACATAGTATACATGACATATTGTGAGATTTCCTTGAACATAATCTCCATATCCAGTTATTGCAGCGAAATAATCATTCCCGAAGTAGACTGTTCCTATGAATTTCTCAACGAAATTTCTTAGCAGTTGAAGATTACCGGTCATATGCTTCGAGCATCCGCTATCAACGATCCAAAGGACTAGTTGGATCACCTGCATCACATGAAACAAATGCAGATGGAAGAGTGGACAGTTTGGCTACCCATTTTTGAGTGGTAATCGGTGTGTTAGATTTAGACTGAACACGGGTACTACTCTTTGTTTCACTAGTTTGTGATTGAGCAGTTTTGCTTTTTGGTGTTCAATTAAAACATTGTTGGTATTCAAACCATTTTTGCCACTTTCTAATAGTAGCAATTTTGTTTTTCATTTAATTGCTAAGTGTCCTACTTTGACTAGAATCATGAGATAGTGGTAACGCACTAGAGACCTTATTTGTTGCTGTTGGGGTTTTAGCAATGCTTAATCTAGATTTCGTAACTATAGGAGTAGCTCCTAAATTCTTAGATTTAACTGCTATGGGGGTAGTGAATAAGGCTCTCTTTACACTAAAATTTCTAGACAAAGCATAACGAGCAACACATTTTCCATGAGAAAGTAAAAACACGTCTTTACCACAAGAAACACAAACAATATTCGAACCGTCATTAACAGCATTTACAGTCTTGTTATTCAATACACTTGCGTTTGATTGACATACATTCGAATTCATTGTTTCACACTTATTAGAATCTATACTAACACTACTTGACATCTTCCAAACATATGTAGATGATATCTTATCATTAGTGTTCTTCAAGACTTTGTCCTTCGATTTAGTATCCTTAGACTTTGGTCTTCTAACACTATTAAAACTTTCTACACCTATAGAATTAGAAACATTTATGTTAGTTTTAGAATCTGGTGTTTGTGTCTCTATTTTTGTGATTTTATACATTCCTCTTACGATTACATTCGCACTCTATTTTTGACTTTGCTTGTATTTTGGTATAGAATGTGAAGTGACTGGTTTTGACCTATCTGCATTGACCTTAGTATTTAACACTTTCTTAGCCTTAACTGCTATGTTTTTTAGGCAATGGTGTTACACAAAGAAGTGTTCCTGACGTCTCAGATTTGTCAAACTTAGTGTTCACATTCTTCCCCTGTCAATACTTTTAAGCTTATTCTTGAGTTCAGATATTGTCATCGAAAGATCTTGATTCTGAGCCCGCACATCAGCATAAGCATATGTCTTTTGATTAACATGTTCAATCAACTCATCAAGCTCTTTTTGATGTTGAGTCCGTGTTGTTTTCATTGAATTGAAAAGTTTTTGATATTCAAGTTTGATATTTTCTCTTTCTTTAACAACAGAATTCACTTGAGTTTTTAGCAACACGTTCTCATCATTCAATGTTGACAATCTTGACTTCCAAGAGACATTGCAAGCCATTTTCTCTTTTTGATGTTGTAGTTTGAGTTCAAAATCAATACTTTGAGCTTGTGATCGCTTAAAATCATTTTCAAGAATTTTGATTCTTTTGAGTAAATTAGCTTGGATATCTTTGGAGTCACTTGAACTTTTCTTAAGTTCATTTCTTAACATCTCATTTTTCTATTTTTCAACAGAAATCAACACACAATCTCAAATTTCACTTGTCAATGATACTTCTAAAAGTCGATCGATCTTATTTTGAAGAATTTGTTCTTTTGGAGATTTCTCTTTAACTTTCTGTTCTATTGATTAAAAAATATTTAACATTTCCTGTACTTCCTCAATGAGTTCTTGTTGAAGTTCTTTCAAATTCTATGACAAAGAATTAGGCATCGGAATTACATCGATTTTATAAAACTCTCTTAAAGAATTTTGACTGTCAGACATCCATCACCTTTGTCTATCTTCTAAAAGAGTGACATTAATTCATTTTCGTAAATCGTTAATTGCTAAACCCATTTTGTCAAACATTTTTAACAATTTACTCTCTTTTGGCATTTTTGGAATTGGTAAATCCGATGTAACTTCTTTTGTCTTAGAACCATTATTAGAAGTAGAAGGAATTGAAAAGTATGTTTGTTCAACAGAAGGTTCTTGTTGAGGAACAAATGTTTCATAAAGAGCATTTAATTTTTTGTAGTTAAGTTAAACCATTTTGTTTCTCATTTTTAATCGACTTTCTTCTGCATCATCTAAAGTTTCCTCTAGATCAGGTGAATCAATTTTTAAATTAATACTATGAAGCATTTCACCATGCTATAGTTTTGGTTGTGCTGCAATGGCTTTCTTAAGACGTTTCAGGATTTTTGTAACCCAACCCAGCTTTTAGAAAAGGATCATAAACTTTATTTGGTTGTTTTCCAAGCATGTGAATTGTTTGAATTAATTGACCCATTTTATAAACAATTCGATCATGAGAACTCAGTTTCTCTTCGAGATCAATAATATCATCAAGATATCGATCTTCTTGATCTTTGAAAGCCTTTTTTTGCTAACTGAGTTTCATGTTGAATTATTAGCTTTTCATTTTAAATTTTGAAAAAATCACTTTGAATTTTATCTTTTTCTTTCAAAATTCTCTCAATGGTGTCCTTATCAGCCCGTAATTCACATTCCAACTCTCACATGTTTCTTTATATTTTGAAAATTGAATTGTTTTTTACTCAAATGTTTTGATCTGATTCTTACACGTCTCAAGCTCCTTTTGTAGCAACTCTTTTTGCTTTTTAAGCTTATTTTTTAATCGTTTTTTATTTTTAGGTTCTCTTTGAACATTATATGCCAGCATTTGAATTTCATGATATTCGTCATGAGCATTTGAATCATGTTCAGATGTGCCACCATTATTTTACACATAAGGATCATCAAATATGATACTAGAATCAATTTGATCATCATCGGATGTGTGAATAATAGGTTGACATTTCACATGACTCACTTGTTTATGAACCTTGGTGAAGCATTTACCTCACTGACAGCCTTTGCAGCATAGGATGGCACAGTCTCAGTATTACCATCAGCTGGTTGAATTCGAGCCATCATCATGACTGCAACAGTTAACTCTTCCAATGTTTCATCTCTATATGAATGGTCGACCATGAAATCATTTTCTTCATCCTTGAGTTTGCTTTCGGCTTCATCTTTCATAGCTAGCAACATTTGTTCTCTGAAATACTTTGCATCACGAACTCTTTGTTTTTGACAATAACGGGCATAGTGGCCTTTTTCGTTGCAGTCATAACACTAAATATTTGCCTTTCTCGGAGTTGACTCAGTTCGTGAAACACGCTGAACAATCTGATTGCTTTCATCATTCCCATTTTCTGCATTAAATGCTTGATTCCTGTTTTGTCTCCCTGCATTCCTATTACCATTTCCACCAAAACCTGCATTCTTGGTTTGTATGTCAACTCTACCATCCTAAATCACAGCTTGATTTCTCGTGTTAGATAAAGTACAAAGACGATTATTGGTTGGTGTGGAGAACTTCTAAGTGATTGCTCGAGCTAATAACATCATGGCAGTTATAAGCTTTTCTTCTTAAGAATTCCCTTATAACTCCCCTTGATATTCATCTTATAACCAACAACTGATGAAGGATGTGTGACATAGTATAGTTGTGGTGAATAAGAAGAATTTGCATGAGATTGTGATGAAGAAGCATTTAAATGAGCAAGAAGGGATAATGGATCAAGATTCTTGGCAGCTTTCTTTGCTTTGGATGTTAGAACATGCGGTTTGAATTGTATTAAGGAATCATACAATACATCATATGAAACTGCATCTCCAGTTTGATTGTGACGAACCATGGTAACATATTTTCTCCACTCGGGTTGCAAGCAATTAAGAAATTTGGTGTTGATTGACACTAGAACAGGACGAACATTATTATGATCCATAATATTCACAAGCGTTGTCAATCGTTCATAAACAAAGTCTAGCGATTTTCCTTCCTTTGCTGCAAACTTGTCAAACTCATCCATGAGACGTGAGTGTCTCACATGACTAGTAACATCAGAACCAAACATCAACCTCTTAATTCGTTCCCACATATCCTTAGCATTTTTACATGCATCTACTGAATTGTATATATATCATTTGGTATTGCTTGAAGAAGATAGTTCATGACTCTCACATCAGCAATGTATTACTTCTTGTTACCCTCAGTCATTTTGGACAACGGTTTAATTATCTCTTCCCAGCATTGTCTAGATTAGGAATCATTGGTCTCTTATAAGGCCCTTTCTCTATTGAGTTCCACATCCCCTCCCTTTCATCAAGCTTATTATCCAGAAACCTTCTGAACCTACTTTCCCATGGAATATAATTCCCTCTCTCAAGCATTGGAGGTCTTTCATTAGCTCCTGAGTCAGCTAGAGTTTGTTGATTTAATGTAGACATGTTGTATCAAATGATTACAATGCAAACTTTGATCGTTTTTGAGATAAAGTCTTGTAATCGTGAAGTTAACGAGCAATTACAACCTTGTCTTGTATTACAATGAAGTAACCTTGAAGAAACTAAACCTTGATTTGTTATGAAAGACTAAGTAACACTTAAGCTTTTATACGAAAGCTCAATTTTCAAAAATTAGAAGATACGAAACCTCTTAAACTGTGTTATGAAACCCAATTTATGAGATACGAAACCTCTGAAACAGTTTACGAAACCCCAAAACTGTGTTACGAAACCTCTTCCAATGAGATACGAAACCTTCTAATATGAAAACTGAATTACGAAACCTTCTATTAGGAAAGCTATGTTACGAAACCTCTTGTTTACGAAACTAAGTCTCACGAAACCTCAATGATATAAAACTGTTTCAAACTGTAATACGAAACCTCTGTTACGAAACCTTCAGTTACGAAACCTTCAATAGGAAACTGTTTACGAAACCTCTGTATATGAAACCTGTGTTACGAAAGCTTGAAGTACGAAACCAAAACTTATATTTTGATACGAAACCTCCAATTACAAAACCACAGTTATATAAAAGCAACCACAGTTTACGAAACCAAATGGTTACCGAAATCTTCAATTTACGAAACCTCCTTTCGTAAATTCTAAATTGCCTCTACTTTCGTAAAATCCAAGAAACCTCTTACTTTCGTAAAATCTTAGCTACGAAACCTACTAAAAACCTATCAATATGATATTAAGCATTTTAGAGTGATAATATCAATGTTATCTTTTTAAATTGATAAATTTCTATGTTACGAAAGCTATTTTTAGTGTTACAAAAGCTTAACTATGTTACAAAAGCTAAGAAATCACTTACGTATGGCAGTTACGATATGATACGAAAGCTTAAAATTGAAATACGAAAGCTATTTTCCCGCCTAAAAACAGTTACCGAAACCTATTCCTGGATTACGAAAGCTATCAAATCCATATTTTTCGATCAAACTCAATCTTAAGCAAGTATTTTTCGTAAACTAATTATTAAACCTACAAATTAATGATTATGAAATTTATATTTCAACGCTTTAAGCTCAAAAACTCATCAAATCGTAAATCTAATCGCTTAACGTCTTACGAAACCTACAATTCAACGATACGAAAGCTCCTTGATCGAAATTTGGCACTATTAAGCTTGATTTGATACCACTTGTTATATGTCATATTTGCATAGTAGTAATCATACGAAAGTGTTAGAATAGAGGAGAGGAGCTAGAGAGTATTTTTCATCATTTTCTAAGTTTTCATTCCGAAGAGAAAATAGAAATAGGAGGGAGAAGTGAATTACAAAATGTAAAATACTTCTATTAATACCCCTCCTAGATGGGTATTTATACTTATTGTTGTTCCTATTCTATTTTCCTAACTTTAGTCAAACCTTGATCGACTTTACTTAAATTTGACCAAGATAGACTTTATTACATTATAATTACTAATAAAACTATAAAACTAAACAAAACTATACAAAGATCAATTCATCTAATAATAAACACTTTTCTTAATCCTAACAAACTATAATACAACTATAGATTATGGGCTAACACTTACACCACTCCTATAATGTTCAACTGATATGGTTAGTTTTTCGATGTAATAGGTGTAAACAACACAAACTTAGTAAATCCATATTAAGAGTGTAAACAACACAACAACATGGAATCCATATTAGTTAGTAATAATTTGACATACTGTTAATATTCATAACAAATTTCTTCTTGATAACTAAAGCAAAACATATTCTTAATTTCTTCATAACTAAAGCATAACAAATTTCTTCTTCATAACAAAAGCAAAACAAATTTCTTCTCACGTCGTTTGTTACACTTACGACGTTTGCTTCTATATGTCCGCTAATAAATCCACCTTTTTCCCAATTTCTACGTAGCCATCTTTGAGTGTTTGGATCGATAAGTATTGGATAACTACATGGACCAAATAAAGATCCAAAGCATATCCAATTTGGATATCTTCAAGAAATAAAGGTTGAAGATTATCATTTTCAATCTTTTGAAGACTCTAATCTTTTGACATTTTAACTGTTGGAACACGGAAATAGTACGCTATAACATTCTTGTATTGGCTAAGGTGTTTCTTTACTAAACATTTAATGATATTAAGTCTAACATGGCGTGTTTTTACATTGCATATCATGTGTTCCTCACCATCCTAATAGTCGTAAAGTTTATTTGTCGTTAGAATTCGACATCCATGATGAACGCGTATGTCGATTATAAGCGGCGCAGTGAATCGATTGCTACAAAAAAATTATCAAATGGAAGACATTTTTTTCATCAACAGACAACATATAACATGACATACTAAAATTTGTAAACGTAATTAGTAAAACTTACTTGAAGCCCTAATCCTGCGATTTTTTTTGTAAAATGGATAAAAGAAGAGGCATCTTGTGTGTTTGAGGATTATTTTGATATAATTTTTGTAGTTGTTATTATTTATATAATAATGGAGGGGTTTATATTAGTAAAGTTATTAATAAAATTAAATATTTGATTTTTGAATCATTGAAATCTATAATCAAATTAATATATGATACAATTTAAAAATACAAATGCATTTCACAAATTATTAATTTTCCTACCTAATTAATAAAACATGATGCGATTTTCATGGGGATTTATAATTAAACCATTCCAAGACTCACTTGCTATGTACTCCTCAAATTGTAGTTAGCAACTTTTGTGTCATACTTTTACTCTTTATATGTCAACCACGTATATCTTATATTCTATATTTTTTACTAACATTGATATAACATAGGTTAAGTGTGTTATGGATTTATGATTAAACCATTTCAAAGACTAATAAACAATATTACTTAGTACAATACACAGAAACAGATATATATCTCAACAAAAGTAAATATCATATTCAATATTAATAAACATCAAAAGCATTTTTTATAAACATCAGAAGTTGTTAAAATAGATAAGAACATATAAATTGCTAAAAAAATCCACTTTGGTGACTTCTCACACGAATAAGCCAAATGCAAATCTTCGTAATCAACACTCTCGTATTCATTGTCTTCATCGTCTTCTTCAAGCTTAGGATCTTCCTCGTACTCTTCTTCAAGCTTTCGAATAGCTTCATGTTCTTTCCAATGTTCTTCTATTTCTTTTCTTGCTGCCTCCAACCTCGCCTCTCGGTCACTTTCCAACTTCCACTGTTTTTGTTCCTTGACTTCCATCTCGTAGCAGTACTCATCATTTTTATCATCAATAACAGCATGCTTCATATCTAGTTGAGTAAGAAGTAATTAATAATTTATTAAAAAAATATATTCAAACTTATATGACATCATACTTAAAATACGTGTAGTAATTGTAGCAGTCTTTTTTTTCTTTTTTACCACATTGATATTTTTGTTTCCTAAAACATGGTAGCAATATTAGGAATACAACTGAAAAAATACATAGCAAAAAAGATACTTAAAAATTATGTAGATTCATATTACTTGTTATATGTCGACTCATTATCGTGAAGTCCTACAGAAACAGCATTTCTTTTGGATAAGGAACTCATGACTTAACAAACACGAATAAGCTTTTCAAACCTGCTAATCGATTTGAATGTGTTCATACCATGTTCAATAAATTTTAATCTGCCAAGTTATAGTTGATAGATTATGGAAACGTTATAAAATGAGTTTTCATAAAACATATAACAAAAACATTTATTTGTAATTAACACATCATAAAAATAGATTTCTCATGGAAATGATTAATTATTTTTTGTAAAACATTATTAGCTAAAACGTTTATAAAATGTTATACGACACAAAAGGTAGAATGGAATGTTCGTATTTCAATGTAGCATTTCTTAATGCTTTCAAGCAACAAATAAATGATTTTGGTTAGCAACTCTTTAGTAAACCTAAACGTTTAAAGGACACAACAATGACAACAATAATGCTCATTTGTTAAGAATGATATAAAACATGACAAAACAGCATGTATCAAAAAAACCAATATAGATTTCATTCAAAACTATCAAACCAAAATACCAAAGATTACTAAACAAAATGTCTTCAAAACCATCAAACACAAAACCTGATTTAAACCCAATCAGGACATATACGCAAACAAATTGTCTTATTGGCAATTTACCAAAAAAGGTAAAAAGCAAAAACTTATTCAAGCAAAAAACCAACATGAAAATCAATCTAAAATATTGAAACAATCATGCGTCTTTTTTAGTCTTCACTTCAATAGCATGTTTCTTTCCATTCGAAGACTCATTTCTGATGTCATTTTCAGCAGGACGTTTTTTTCTCCCATCCAAAGACTCTTCTATATGCACATGATCAATAGCATTGTTTTTCTTAGTACTAACAGGTGTCGTGTTCTCATCGGTCCGTGATTCCAAATCCTACACAAACAAATACACATTACTTTTAAACTTACTTATAATTATCCTTATTGTATGTATTAGAAGAAAAAAAATATAATTACCAACGAAGTGATGTTAGAAAGTGCGAAACTGGTTGCTTCAGTATCCATCTGCACATAAAATATTAAACACGTTTAACTTACTTAGGAAAGATCATTGTAAGCATCAAATCTAAAATTGCAATTCAAAAACATATCACGTATAATTGTCTACCTTGCTTGGTGTAACAGCAACACGGATAGAATCAAGTATTTCAGGATCATCAGACAAACGCAACACGGTGAACACTGGCAGTAGTTTTTTTGACGTTGTATTCGTCAATTGAAACTTTCCAAGCATACTTTTTACCAATCAAAGCAGTAATCTCAGTGGGAAGCTGGTCATTTTGTTCACCCTACGACACATGAGGATTGTTTACATGTTAATCATTTTGATTAATGAAATATCCAAATAAATACAGTCATGTAAATTGATTATTATTAAAGTCTATACTTTCATGCATACCTTGGCATACTTATCACATAATTAATAAGCCGACCTGTCAACAATAGCTTGAACCTCATCATTCCAAAGAGTTAATGACATTGTATCGGCTTCGTCCTAAACAAGTACTTGAAGTCGGAACCTAAGAAAAATAAGAACACATGAATGTTGTTTGCTTAGTATGATACAAGCATCAACGTTTTTAAACAATGAATAGTATGTGTTACATGTACTATGCTCATAATTATAACTTGCATGGTTTTGATGGTTGGAATAACATTGCACTTTGTGCACCACCAATCATCTTTACCAGAAGCACTTTCGTAGGCATGTCCGCTTCGAGATCAATCATGTCTCTTTCACGAATAACCTTCTTTTTTGCATGACCTACAACCTATATACCACCAACCTTCTTCCTCATGAATAGAAATTGTTGTGCCCACAATAATAAAAGTAACGCCCTAAATACAAAAAAAATATTTAATATTCGCTTTTTGTATAGTAATGTTAACGGTATAATAAACTCAAGATGTAATTGTTGTATTATGACCATGTAACAAAAGTACCTGCGCGACATCCAACAATTCAGCGATATTCCTTGGAGGATTCTTATCGACAAAACTTTCCTTGGTAGAGTTTTTAGGGGCCGTGGTGTAACCCTCGCCCTTTCTGTGTTTTGAATATTCTAATATTAGTCTTTCGACTATTTAACGTTTGCCAGTTTTATTAGAATATGTACCGTGTTGACGGTGGTGATTTTATGAGAATTGAGGTAATTGATGGTTTATGGTGTATAATAATCCTTTTTAGAGGGTATTGTTATGTTGATTATGTTCCGGGTGGTTGGCCCGTGAATTTTTGAGAAATGCCGAAAAACGAGTCCCGACACGTCCGTTAATGTTCAAATGAGTTTTTGGGAGGTCTAATTTAGAGATATGTCAAGTAAATACTCTAAGTTATTGGAAAAGTATTTTTAAGATGAATAAAAATGCTAAGTAACTTTAGGAAATATTTTACAAGCATGGTTTTTAAGTATTAAGTGAACCCAACACAAAAAGAAGGAACCCCGAGCCCCTGGGATACCCCAACCGGTTATGAACCTTGTAGGAGACAAGGTGGCATGTTTTTAGCACTATGGTACTAGTATTTGGCCTATATTGTTTTGTTTGCTTCCAAGACTCATGCATTCTTCTTTTTATCTTTCAAGTTAAGCACACACACTTCTCTCTTTCTCCTCTCTTTCGTCCGACCTAGAAAACACACACACACTCTTCATTTTTGAAATTTGATCAAAAACATGAGAGTTTGGGTACTTCGGGTTGATTCTAGTGCACGGGTTAGCATTTAAACAACGTTTGGGTTGTCCGGTTCACGTCGAAATTTATTTTGAAGACCATTTTTGTAAGTCTTTCAAATTTAACTTTTACTTGTCCTTTTGACTTGTTAGTGATGCATAGATGTTAGTTGTACGACCCGATCGTTTAAAATCAAAAGCTAAAAGTTTAAAAAATAAATTTTTAGGGTGCGTTTGGAGTTCGAACAAAATGAAACAAGGATAAGGTTTTGTTAGTTTTGATATTGTGATCGTGATGGTTGAAAAACATGTATTTGCTAGGTAGCTTATTTTGTATATGGCTTATTTTGGCTTATTTATGTGCTCGAATGGGCTTATTTTGGGCTTATAAGCTCACGAAAAATTTAAGGCTTGCAAGGAAAGTGTTTTTGGCTATTTCCCTAGTATGTCGTATTTTTGTGGACTATTATTATAGCTTACGGTGATAACCAAATACGATACGTAGCTTATTTTAAGCTTGATATGTATAGTTTTGGAGCTTATGGGCTCACGGCCCAATAAGCATCAATAAGTCGTGGCTTATTTGATGGTTTATTGTGGTTCGGACTACTTTCTTACTTATTGATTTAAGCTGTGTATACTAATGGGCCTTGGTTTTGGGCTTAGAACGTGTTTTGGATATGTAAAATCCTTAATAGATCCTTATTGGGCCCTAAAGCCCAATAAGAGTTAACTAGTCGTTTTGGGAGTTGTGACGAACTTTTGAGAAGTGAAAAATACTTTTAAAGTTATATTGAAAGTCGTTTTGAGAAAGTATTTGGTAAACGTCGTCAAATGTGATTTTTGGAATTTGGTCGGAAAGTGTCGAAATGTTGGAAATTGTTTGATAATAAGGTTTAAAAACCTTGGGAAACGTCATATAAACGTACGGGTCATGCCGAAATTTTGTAAAAAGTCTATACTTAGAAATTTCACTTAAAACGTGATTTTTCGATTTAATAATTAAATATTATTATTTTATTATTTTAATAAGTCGACTAAAAGACGAAAAATATAATTTTTCTTGAAACTTTTCTAAAATGTTTAGCGAACATAAACGTTCCATTTCGTATAGTATAAATGATATATTTATGGTAACTAAGTGTATCGAATGGACTTATCGAAATATATTTATAATTATTTATTATAAATATTTACTTATATACTTATCTATTTTGCTAAATAGTATAAGTATAATGTACTAAGATATGGGTGTGATATAGTATTTTTCGGAGTTAAGTCGTCAACCATCACACCACTAAAACGTTTAAGATAACCGTACAACAAGCATCTGACCTCTACGCATCATACCTGAAAACTGTTTTGGAAATGAATGATTAAAGTGGGACATTAACTGGACTAGGTCGTGTGTGGACGTTATTGCATTTGCTTGTGTGATTGGGATTTGATTGCTAAAGACTTGCTTGAGGTGAGTTCTCGTAGCCCCATTTTAAAATCTTTTTCTGTTGGGAGAAAATGATACTCAAATGTGTTTTGAACTGTTTTTCTGAACTGTGTGAAACGTGGTTTTGTTTTTAGGATAATTTATGCGCTTATGACTGCTATGTGAATATATGTGATGTGATTTTACTTGCATATATTGTGTTTGGCATGGCAAGGGTTGTGAGTTTACTTGCATGTACTGTGTTTGGCATGGCAAGGGTTGTGATTTTACTTGCATGTACTGTGTTTAGCATGGAAATTGTTATGGTCATGCCCTAATATAGTGCTCCAGCTGGTAGGCACTTTAGGTGCGTAAGTGACATATCAGAGTTGCGACTCCAAGAGCATTGGTAAATGCTATTTTTGGTGACTAGCGGGGATGCTAGGTCATCGCACATGATTAGCGTAGATGCTAAGTCATAGGTTTGTTGCATGTATTTACTGTCATATAGCACTATTGTCCACTGTTTATATGATTGGCACATCAACTGGGTTTAAGGTCAAACCTACGAGCTCACCAACAATATTGTTGACGTTTTCGAGTTTCATTTTCAGGTGAAGTTAATGATCGTTAAGGTTGTGGTGCATGTAGCGGACTTTTAGAGAATCCCGTATGAATCTTGTTTGAGAAGTCTTACATTTGATGTTTGTTATGGATTTGGTTTCTTAAGGATTAAGGATAAGATTGTGTGGACCCTTGCGTGGGCTTATGGTTGTAATAATTGACAACTATGTGTTGTGTTCTTGATTTAGGACATCACTCAAGGCTGTTTTGAGGTTGATGTCATCATGACACTTTTATTAATGCATTTTAGTTTTCTCTATTATGTATCTTGTGTTATGATTGATCATTATGTTGCGTTCTCGTGTTTCTGCCGCTGACGGGGTGTGACAGAATGGTAATCAGAGCCAAGGTTATAGAGAACTAGGTGGTTTGGCCTAGACTATAACCTAGGAACCTTCATATAGTTGCATTATAGGATCTATGTGCGCGGTGTTCCGCTTATACGTGCGTATGTGGATATAGGGTATAGCATTAGTTAAGTCATTCATTTGAAATGTGTGAACCTAATACTAAGTACCACTAGGAAAGGATACGGGTATAAATGCGGTGGCCAACGTAATTATAAACGTATCACTTCTCACACATATTTAGTATTATCGTCCACACAAATCGGTGTTGACACCTTAGGACCGTATTATGTGAAGTATAGTATATTACGTTATCCTATACGTGTTGACCGTCCTGCCTACCTAACGTTGCCCATGTTCTCCCTTATGTAGATAATGCCGCCAATGATGACAACCCGAAGTGCTAGCCGGCCTGCTACCGCATCAAGAGGAGGGGGAATGGGTGGACGAGCCGGTAGAGGTGGTGGTAGGACTAGAGGTCGTTCTGGTGATCAGGGTGATGGAAGGATTGATAATAAAGGTGGCTAAGTAGGTGTTCATGGTAGTGAGGTGAATGATGGTGTTAACGGAGTCCTCGACTTCTCCACCATCATTACACAGCAGTTGCAGAATTTACT